>NW_026465811.1:0-35919 GCF_026875155.1 Cherax quadricarinatus
TGCTTTGTTTTATATTCTTTGTTTCCCGATTTTTTTTTTCCCAACCTTTTTTTTACCTTTTTTCGTATCCAACACTGATTGTTTTACTAACAATCAGGATTTTGTAATTTTTTTTTCACTGGGGTGTATTAATCGTCTCTTGTGGTTAATGGTCGATTAATCGGGTTTTAAGCTTGTCGACCACGAAGGTCATCATGACGAGCATAGGTAGTGATTCAAAGCCAGTAGCACCTGCCCGTAAACAAAGTCAGCAATATATCGATCAACAGGGCAAGACAAGGGCAAGACAGACACAACAAGGGGTAGATTTCTTTACACATGTATTTCTTCAACACTTATTTACAATATTTAGAAGGTTATGAGATTAATGTTAAGACAGTCAAGGTCCATTGAAAGCAACGAGTGGTTTCAACCAGAGTAAGCGAGTGTCTGCCCTCCCACCTAGGCATACAGATGTGGCATCACTTTGGCTGGGGAAGCGTGTTCTCACCTTACTGGTAGCTTGAGCTTGACAATATATACAGCAGTGGGGCCCCAGAATTGCTGTACTCTGAATTGCCAGTTCGCTGGTCGGGAGGTTATGCCAATGAGTGTGTGATGAACGTCAATAAATTGTAATAATACTCTGTGAACTCCAGAGTTATTAAGGCTACGTACCACCTGTTCACACTAGTCAAGAGCAATTTAATCCCTAAATTAGGGATTAAAGTAAACTCTCGGCGTATATACACTGAGAGTCATGCCCTCTCTCTCTCTCTCCTCTCTCTCTCTCTATATATATATATATATATAATATATATATATATATATATATAATATATATATATATATATATATATATCCTTGCGAGTATCTCTTGCCTGTTTCTTTGCTTAATATTAGTAACACATGTTAGGGTTGTCAGTTTTCCCGTAGTAGCTCCGATTTGAGTAACTTGATACTGACAAGGGGATCTTGATTCAAGGAATTGGAGCCACAGGCTTCCTTCTCGGATCAAACTAGATTGCCTCCCCAAATAATAAGGGTTTACCTCTTAGTTATGACTATAATTATAATAATCCCAAATATAATAATATTAATGATAAGATTTAAAATAATAATAATAATAATAATAATAATAATAATAATAATAATGATAATAATAATGATAATAATAATAATAATAATAATAATAATAATAATAATAATAATAATAATAATAATAATAATAATAATAATAATAATAATAATAATAATAATAATAATAATAATAAAATAATAATAAAATTAATATCATTTTGAGGTGTCCAGGACTCTCCTTACTTTGAACATTTCCTTCTGTGTGTCAACATACAGCTTCGATATCTGCAAGGCAGATTTCTTGGTAATTTTCAGCTCATGGCGTACGCCTGCCACTTTCTATGAGAGAGCATCAACAGCACTAGCAACAACAATAGCAGCAGGAGCAGCATTAACAGTAAAAGCAGGCAAAGGGGCTAGCAGTATTAGCACCGAGAATAACAGTAACTGTAGCAGCATGAACAGCAGTAACAGTAGCCGGTGAAACAGCAGTCAGAGCCACACCAAGAACAGCAGTAGCAGGCGCAGGATCAGCAGTAACCGTAGCAGCATTATGGTGAGCAGCAGCAGCAGTAACGGAAGCCTCAACATTATTATACTAGCAGGGAAGAGAGTAGAAAGACCATTAACAGAAGCAGTAGCACTTAATACAGTAACAATAGCGGTGAAGTGTGCGAGTTGCCGCAGCTGTGTAATTAACGCATGAAGGAGTACCGTACCGCAGGTGATTTTAACGCAACATAAACAAATGATCTTCAAGAATATCGATGCGTAATAACTCATCAAGAGGAAATTCCTGGTCTGTGACTCTGAAAACAAATCCGCCTTTTTTCAGCTTATAGAGCGGAAGTTCCTGGTCCGTGAGCCTGAAATAAATCAAGATACAGATCGTTTTATTGACTGCATATATTACTAGTTTATGTTACTGAGACCTCCTCGGAATTAGGAAATATATATGTTATGTCACGTCATTTTATTTTTAAGAAAGGATGGGTTATATTTTGCTGTGTTTTGATTTGAGTGAAAAGAACGGAATACCACGTTGTTTACTTTTATGAATATAGCCAACCTTTTATAGCTCAAGTTTCTGAGAAAAGAGGTAAATCTGTGAAGCGAGTGGGAGACGAGGTGCGTTAACTCGTCACTTTCGTCTGTACGTTAATATTTTCGTAGGGACAAAAAAATCATGCCATTCAAAGCTTGAAAGTCAATATATCACTGTTTGACAAAGTCATTGCCCATCTCAGGCAAATTAAATGATCACTTAGTGCAAATGTGTCTGAGAATGGTTTTTATCCGCTGATACCTGTGTGTTCCCTGTATGATGAGTGGGCAGCTGAATACCTATGTTTCCCGTATCATGAGTACGCAGTGAAATACCTGTGTTTCCCATATCATGAGTGAACAGTGGAATACCTGTGTTTCCTGTAGCATGAGAGGACAATGGAATGCCTGTGTGTTCTGTATCATGAGTGGACAATGGAAGACATGTGTTTCCTGTATCATAAGTGGGCAGTGGGATACCTGTGTTTCCCGTATCATGAGTGGACAGTGGAACACCTGTGTTCCTGGTATTATGAGTGGGTAGTGGAATATCTGTGTTCCTTGTATTATGAGCGGGCAGTGGGATACCTGTGTTCCTTGTATTATGAGTGGGTAGTGGAATACCTGTGTTCCTTGTATCATAAGTGGGTAGTGGAATACCTGTATTCCTTGTATTATGAGTGGGCAGTGGAATACCTGTGTTCCTTGTATTATGAGTGGGTAGTGGAATACCTGTGTTCCTTGTACCATAAGTGGGCAGTGGAATACCTGTGTTCCTTGTATTATGAGTGGGTAGTGGAATACTTGTGTTTCTTGTATTATGAGTGGGTAGTGGAATGCCTGTGTTCCTTGTATTATGAGTGGGTAGTGGAATACCTGTGTTCCTTGTATTACGAGTGGGTAGTGGAATACCTGTGTTCCTTGTATCATAAGTGGGGAGTTGAATACCTGTGTTCCTTGTATTACGAGTGGGTAGTGGAATACCTGTGTTCCTTGTATCATAAGTGGGGAGTTGAATACCTGTGTTCCTTGTATTACGAGTGAGCAGTAGAATACCTGTGTTCTTTGTATCATAAGTGGGCAGTGGAATACCTGTGTTCCTTGTATTATGAGTGGGCAGTGGGATACCTGTGTTCCTTATATTATGAATGGACAGTGGGATACCTGTGTTCCTTGTATTATGAGTGGGCAGTAGAATACCTGTGTTCCTTGTATTATGAGTGGGTAGTGGAATACCTGTGTTCCTTGTATTACGAGTGGGCAGTGGAATACCTGTGTTCCTTGTATTACGAGTGGGCAGTGGAATACCTGTGTTCCTTGTATTATGAGTGGGTAGTGGAATACCTGTGTTCCTTGTATTACGAGTGGGTAGTGGAATACCTGTGTTCCTTGTATTATGAGTGGGCAGTGGGATACCTGTGTTCCTTGTATTATGAGTGGGTAGTGGAATACCTGTGTTCCTTGTATTATGAGTGGGCATGTGGATACCTGTGTTCCTTGTATTACGAGTGGGTAGTGGAATACCTGTGTTCCTTGTATTATGAGTGGGTAGTGGAATACCTGTGTTCCTTGTATTATGAGTGGGCAGTGGGATACCTGTGTTCCTTGTATTATGAGTGGGTAGTGGAATACCTGTGTTCCTTGTATTATGAGTGGGCAGCGGGATACCGTGTTTCCTTGTATTATAGTGGGTAGTGGAATACCTGTGTTCCTTGTATTATGAGTGGGCAGTGGGATACCTGTGTTCCTTATATTATGAATGGACAGTGGGATACCTGTGTTCCTTGTATTATGAGTGGGCAGTAGAATACCTGTGTTCCTTGTATTATGAGTGGGCAGTGGAATACCTGTGTTCCTTGTATTATGAGTGGGTAGTGGAATACCTGTGTTCCTTGTATTACGAGTGGGTAGTGGAATACCTGTGTTCCTTGTATTACGAGTGGGTAGTGGAATACCTGTGTTCCTTGTATTATGAGTGGGTAGTGGAATACCTGTGTTCCTTGTATTATGAGTGGGCAGTGGGACACCTGTGTTCCTTGTATAATGAGTGGGCAGTGGGATACCCGTGTTCCTTGTATTATGAGTGGGCAGTGGGATACCTGCTTGTTTCCTGTAACAGCATTGAGAGTGGTGCGCCATCATCCGTGTCAGTGATACATTGTGAGTGTTGCGCCATCATCCGTGTCAGTGATACATTGAGAGTGGTGCGCCATCATCCGTGTCAGTGATACATTGTGAGTGTTGCGCCATCATCCGCGTCAGTGATACATTGTGAGTGTTGCGCCATCATCCGTGTCAGTGATACATTGAGAGTGTTGCGCCATCATCCGCGTCAGTGATACATTGTGAGTGTTGCGCCATCATCCGTGTCAGTGATACATTGTGAGTGTTGCGCCATCATCCGTGTCAGTGATACATTGAGAGTGTTGCGCCATCATCCGCGTCATTGATACATTGAGAGTGTTGCGCCATCATCCGTGTCAGTGATACATTGAGAGTGTTGCGCCATCATCCGCGTCATTGATACATTGAGAGTGTTGCGCCATCATCCGTGTCAGTGATACATTGTGAGTGTTGCGCCATCATCCGTGTCAGTGATACATTGAGAGTGTTGCGCCATCATCTGTGTCAGTGATACATTGAGAGTGTTGCGCCATCATCCGTGTCAGTGATACATTGTGAGTGTTGCGCCATCATCCGTGTCAGTGATACATTGAGAGTGTTGCGCCATCATGCGTGTCAGTGATACATTGAGAGTGTTGCGCCATCATCCGTGTCAGTGATACATTGAGAGTGTTGCGCCATCATCCGTGTCAGTGATACATTGAGAGTGTTGCGCCATCATCCGTGTCAGTGATACATTGAGAGTGTTGCGCCATCATCCGTATCAGTGATACATTGAGAGTGTTGCGCCATCATCCGTGTCAGTGATACATTGAGAGTGTTGCGCCATCATCCGTATCAGTGATACATTGAGAGTGTTGCGCCATCATCCGTGTCAGTGATACATTGAGAGTGTTGCGCCATCATCCGTGTCAGTGATGCGCCAAACTAGGGAGAATGAAACACGAAACCCGAGTGGGTATCCGGTGTCTCATGCGTTAACCAGCATAGTTGTGTAGTTAAACAACCTACTTACACAGAACGATGCAGGTCTGAAAATTCCTGGAGAACTTAATGACGCGAGATTCTTTCGATATTTCACATGAATCTTGGCGTACAGTAGAGTCGTGTATAAAGTGCACCGTGGTTTAAATACAAGGTCTGAAGTACGTTTTTAGTGCTGAGGAAATCTGGCAAGAATTTTCATCTAGGCAGTAATTATCTTATGTTTTATTTCGTGTTTCCTTCTTTGGATCACATGACCTTAGTGGAGATCGGGCCAGTGTTGTCAAAGAAATATATTCCAACATACGCAAGCGTCATGTTTGTGTCATGTTTGTTTATAAGGTTAAGATTGTGTGTGTGTGTGTGTGTGTGTGTGTGTGTGTGTGTGTGTGTGTGTGTGTGTGTGTGTGTGTGTGTGTGTGTGTGTGTGTTGTGTGTTTGTGTGTTTTGTGGTGTGTGTGTGGTGTGTGTGTTTGTGTGTATGTGTTGGTGTGTGTGTGTGTTTGTGTGTATGTGGTGTGTGTGTGTGTGGTTTTTGTGTATGTGTGTGGTGTGTGTGTGTGTGGTGTGTGTGGTTGGGGGGTGGGTGTGGTGTGTTTTTGTGTTGTGGTGTGTGTGTGGGGTTTGTTTTGTATGTGTGTGTTGTGGGTGTGTTTGTGTGTGTGTGTGTGTGTGTGTGTGGTGGTGGTACACACGTACTCAAGTAAAACCCCTACAATAAATACACCAGTACGTCAGGGAGGTTTGTGAGGGGTGAGGGTGGAGAGTGAGGGGGGAGGGGGTGAGGAGTGAGGGAGTGAGGGAGTGAGAGGGCAGAAAACTGACATTGGTAATGTCCCTAAAAAAGAATGAAGAGAAAGTAGACATCCCCACTCTGCACTGGTGGATGATACTCCACACTCTGCATGGTGGTGATACATCCCCCATTGCATGGTGGATGTAATCCCCTCTGCACTGGTGGGTGTACATCCCCACTTGCAATGGTGGTGTCTCCACACTCACATGGGGGGATGTACATCACACTCTGCATGGTGGGGTGTTTCATCCCACTTGCTGGGGTGATAAATCACACTCTGCATGGGGATGATACATCCCACCCCTGCACTGGTGGATATTTTAAACACCTCTGCATGGTGGATGATACTCCACACTCAGCATGGGGATGATACATCACACTCTGCACTGGTGGGTGATACATCCAACCCCCTTTCATGGGGATGATACATCCACTCTGCACTGGTGGTGTACATCCACCTCGCACTGGGGATGTACATCCCCACTCTGCACTGGTGGATGTACTCCCCAAACCCGCATGGTGGATGAACATCCACACTTGCACGGTGGATGATCATCCACACTCGACTGGTGGATGATACATCCCCCAAATCTGCATGGTGGTATACATCCACATCAGCACTGGGGGATGATAATCCACACTCAGCATGGTGGATGATAATCCACCTCTGCCGGTGGATGATACATCCACCTCAGCACTGGTGGAGATAATCCCCATCGCACTGGTGGATGATATCACACCAGCACTGGTGGTGATACTCCACACTCGCACTGGGGTTTTCATCCACACTAACACTGGTGGATGATAATCCACACTCACACTGGGGTGTACATCCCCACTAGCACTGGTGGTGATACAAACCCACTCAGCACTGGTGGATGATACATCCCATCAGCACTGGTGGATGTAATCCAACTCAGCACTGGTGGATGTACATCCACCTCAGCACTGGTGGTGGGTACATCCCCATCAGCCTGGGGATGATACTCCCACTCAGCATGGTGGATGTACTTCCACATCGCACTGGTGGATGATACAACCGCATCAGCATGGTGGATGATACATCCACATCGCATGGGGGATGATAAACCCCACTCGCACTGGTGGTGTCACCCCATCAGCATGGTGGATGATAAAACCCCACTCAGCCTGGTGGATGATAATCCCATCAGCACTGGTGGTGATACTCCCCATCGCACTGGTGGACGTACATCCTACTCAGCATGGGGGGATGATACATCCACTCAGCACTGGTGGATGATCATCCAACTCGACTGGTGGATGATAATCCACACAGCATGGTGGCGTACATCCACCTCAGCCGG
Source organism: Cherax quadricarinatus (assembly GCF_026875155.1). Taxonomy (NCBI): domain Eukaryota; kingdom Metazoa; phylum Arthropoda; class Malacostraca; order Decapoda; family Parastacidae; genus Cherax; species Cherax quadricarinatus. Next base: position 7,333 of record NW_026465811.1, read on the forward strand.
GGATGATAACCACAAATCAGCATGGTGGAAGTACATCCACACTCGCACTGGTGGATGATACATCCCACTCGCACTGGTGGATGACACATCCCATCAGACTAGGGAGGGGTACTTCACACTCAGCCTGGTGGATGATACATCCACACTCAGACTGGTGGAAAAACTCCCCACTCGCCTGGTGGGTGATACATCCCCCATCAGCACTCGTGGATGATACACCCCACTCAACATGGTGGGTACCATCCCCCAATCAGCCTGGTGGATGTCATCCCCACTCAGCACTGGTGGAGATACAAACACCTCAGCACTGGTGGAGATACATCACACTCAGCATGGTGGATGATACATCCACCTCAGTACTGGTGGCGATAATCCACATCCAGCATGGGGGCGATACATCCACACTCAGCACTGGTGGAGGATAATCCACATCAGCATGGGGGGACGATACATGCACACTCGCCTGGTGGATGGAAATCCACACTAGCATGGTGGTGATACATCCACAATCAGCACTGGTGGATGACACATCCCACTCAGCATGGTGGATGTACATCCCACTCAGCATGGGGGATGATACTTTACATCGCAATGGTGGATGATAATCCCCCCTCAGCCCCGGGGATGATACTCCACACTCAGCATGGTGGCGAACATCCACACTCAGTGGTGGACGATCTCCACTCAGCATGGTGGAGGTACATCCACACTCGCCTGGTGGACGAAAATGCAATCAGCATGTGGTGAACATCCCCACTCAGCACTGTGGATGAACATCCCCAAACAGCATGGTGGATGACACACCACATCAGCACTGGTGGGTGAACATCCAATCAGCATGGAGGAGATACATCCACACTAGCACTGGTGCTGTACATCCACATCAGCACTGGTGGATGTACATCCACACTAGCACTGGGGATGAAATCCCCATTTAAAATGGGGATGAAAACCACCTCAGCACTGGGGGTGATCATCCACACTAGCATGTGGTGATACATCCCACTCAGCACTGGGGGTCATAGACATCCAGCACTAGTGGATGATACATCCACACTCAGCATGGTGGACGTACATCCCCACTCAGCACTGGGGAGATACATCCACACTAGCCTGGGGTTTACATCCCCACTGCATGGTGGACGATAATCCACACTCAGCACTGGTGGAGATACTCCCCACTCAGCATGGTGGATGATACATCCCACTCAGCACTGGGGATGAACATCACACCGCACTGGGGTGTACATCCACATCAGCACTGGTGGACGATACAACCACACTCAGCACTGGTGGGTGATACATCCACATCAGCATGGTGGATGATACTCCCACTCGACGGTGGATGTACTCCACACTCAGCCTGTGGATGATAAATCCCCACTCAGCACTGGTGGATGATACATCCCCACTCAGTTTGGGGGAATCCACATTCAGCACTGGTGGATGATACATCCACACTCAGCCTGGTGGTTTTTACATCCACACTTAGCATGGTGATGATACATCCAACTCAGCATGGGGACGATAAACCCACTCAGCACTGGGGATGATACATCCAATCAGCACTGGTGGATGATACATCCACACTCAGCATGGTGGTGATACTCCACACTCAGCATGGTGGTGATACATCCACACTCAGCACGGTGGGGTGTACATCCACACTCAGCATGGTGGAGATACATCCCCATCAGCACGGTGGATGATAATCCACACTCAGCATGGTGGATATACATCCCACTCGCATGGAGTTGTAATCCCACTCAGCATGGGGGATGATACATCACAGTCAGCACTGGTGGTGTAATCCCACTCGCCTGGTGGGTGTACATACACCTCGCATGGTGGATGATCATCCCCATTCAGCACTGGTGGAGTAATGCCACTCAGCCCGGTGGTGATCATCCCCCACTCGCATGGTGGATGATAATCCCACTCAGCATGGTGGTTTATACATCCACACTCAGCACTGGGGGATGATTCATCCACTTCAGCACTGGTGGATGATACATCCCCATCGCATGGGGGATGTTCTCCACACTCGCAGGTGGCGATTCATCCACATCAGCATGGTGGATTATCATCCCCATCAGCATGGTGGATGTTCACCACAATCAGCAGGTGGATGATACTACACACTCGCACTGGTGGTGATACACCCACACACGTGGTGGGGATAATCCACACCAGCATTGGGAGAACATCCACCTCAGCACTGGTGGATGATAATCCAAACAGCACGGTGGTGATACTCCCCATAGCACTGGTTGATGTACATGCACATCAGCATGGTGGAGATTACCACACTCAGCACTGGTGGAGATAACCCCCACCCCCAGCATGGTAATGATACATCCACACTCTGCATAGTGGATGATACATCCACACTCAGCAATGATGGTTGATACATCCACATCAGCATGGTGGTGTTTCTCCACCTCAACACTGGAGGATGATAATCCACATCAGCACTGGTGGAGTACATCCCCAAATATCACGGTGGATGATACATCCACACTCAACATGGGGGAAGATACTCCCCCATCAGCTCGGTGGGTAATACATCCACATCAGCAAGGGGGGATTAAACCACATCAGCACTGGTGGATATACATCCACAATCAGCACTGGTGGATGATACATCCACTTAGCATGGTGGATTTTCATCCACACTCAACATGGTGGATGATACATCCACATCACACGGTGGTGATACATCCACATCAACAGGTGGATGATAATCCCCACTCAGCCCCTGGTGGTTTATACATCCACACTCGCACTGGTGGTGTGTCCCCTCAGCACTGGTGGATGAAATCCAACTCGCCTGGTGGATGAACGTCCACATGCCTGGTGGATGATACATCCACCTCGCACTGGTGGATGATACATCCACATCAGCCCGGGGAGATACATCCACACTCAGCACTGGTGGATGACATCCCCACTCAGCATGGTGGATGATACATCCCACTCCCAGCATGGTGGATGTACTCCACATCAGCATGGTGGTGATACTTCCCCCAATCAGCCTGGTGGTGATTCATCCACACTTTGCACTGGTGGATGATACAGCCCACTCAGCATGGTGAATGATACATCCCACTCAGCACTGGTGGGGCGATAATCCACATACACTGGTGGATGATAAAACCCACTTTGCACTGGGGATGTAAATCCCCATCAGCATGGGGATGGAAATTTCCCCACTCAGCACTGGTGGCGATACATCCACATCAGCATGGGGATATATCCACACTCAGCCTGGTGGTGTATGTCCCACTCAGCACTGGTGGAGATACATCCCACTCAGCACTGGTGGTGATACATCCACATAGCACTGGTGGTGAACATCCACACTCAGCCTGGTGGGATAAATTTCCCCACTCAAACTGGTGGATGATACATCCCTATTTTGCATGGGGTGTACATCCCACTCAGCACGGGATGACACATCCACATAGCACTGGTGGATGACACATCCCACTCTGCATGGTGGTGATACATCCACACTCAGCACTGGTGGATGATAATCCCCACTCAGCATGGTGGATGATAATCCCCACTCAGCCTGGTGGTTTATAATCCACACTAGCACTGGTGGATGTACACCACACTCAGCACTGGGGGATGAACATCCACACTAACCTGGTGGATGAACATCCAAAATCAGCATGGGGGAGTCTCCCCATCAGCCACTGGGGGTGATTCATCCAAAACTCAAATGGGGATTTACATCCACCTCGCACTGGGGATGATACATCCACACTCAGCACTGGTGGATGAACATCCACTAGCACTTTTGGATGATACATCCAATCAGCATGGGGGATACATCCAACTCAGCATGGTGAAGGGTACATCCAACTCAGACTGGTGGGATACATCCACACTCAGACTGGTGGATGATACTCCACACTCAGCATGGTGGATGATACTCCACACTCAGCCCCTTGGGATGTACTCCCCATTGCACTGGTGGTGATATATCCCGTCCCGCACTGGGGGAGATGCATCACACTCCCAGCACTGGTGGTTGATACATTCATCCCAGTGGTGGAGTACATCCCCTCCCAGCACTGGTGGATGATCAATTACACTCCCGCACGGTGGTGTGCATCCACACTCCCCGCATTGGTGGATGTGCATCCACACTCCCCCCACTGGTGGATGATGCATGCGACTCCCAGCACTGGTGGATGGACATCCCCTCCCGCATGGTGGTGATGCATTCCAACCCCCCATTGTATGCACACACACTCCCAGCACTGGTGGATGAACATCCCCACTCCCGATGGGGGGATGTAATCCAACCCCTTTAGATGGTGGATGATCATCCACACTCCTGATCTGGTGGATGATACATCCACATCCCGCACTGGTGGGATACAGCGATTTCCCCGCATGGTGGATGATACATCCACTTCCCAGCCTGGTGGTGATACATCCCCCTCCCCGCACTGGTGGAGATACATCCCATCCCGCACTGGTGGGTGATACTCCAATCCCAGCAATGGTGGATAATAATCCCCACTCCCCGCACTGGTGGATGATACATCCACACTCCAGCATGGGGATGAAAACCCACTCCCAGCACTGGGGGGTGATCATCCCATCCCTGCACTGGTGGATGTACATCCACACTCCCCGACTGGTGGATTAAATACATCCACTCCCGCCTGGGGTGTACACCACCTCAGCACTGGTGGATGATAACCCACTCAGCACTGGTGGATGTACATCCCCCACTAGCATGGTGGATGATACTCCCCTCACATGGGGATATACATCCACACTCCCAGCCCCTGGTGGATGATACATCCCATCGCACTGGGGATGATAACCCCAAATCGCACTGGTGGTGTTTCATCCACATTAGCCTGGTGGATGATTCAGCCAACCCACATGGGAATGATACATCCACACTAGCCTGGGGGAGATACATCCACATCAGCCCGGTGGTGATACTCCAACTTTGCATGGTGGATGATACTCCACACTCAGCACTGGTGGTGATTCTCCCCACCAGCCACTGGTGGCGATAATCCAATCAGAGGTGGATGTACATCCACACTCAGCATGGTGGATGATATGTCCACATCAGCATGGTTGGGTGATACATCTCCTCACACTGGTGGGAACTCCCCACTCAGCACTGGTGGATGAACATCCACACTCAGCAGGTGGAGATACACCAACTCGCATGGTGGAGATACATCCTATCAGCAAATGGGGGATGATACATCCCACTCAGCACTGGTGGATGACCATTCCCCACTCAACTGGTGGTGCAATCCCCATCTGCACTGGTGGTGATACATCCCCAAATCAGACTGGTGGATGATAATCCACATCAGCAGGTGGGTGTAATCCACCCAGATGGTTGATGATGTCCCCCACTCGCATGGTGGATGTACATCCACACTCGCACTGGTGGATGATACATCCAAAATAACATGGGGGATGATACATCCCAAATCAGCATGGTGATGAACATCCACATCGCATGGGGATGTACATCCAAATCAGCACTGGTGGATTATACATCCCCACCAGCACTGGGGATGATAACCCACTCAGCATGGTGGGGTGATACACCCCACAGATTGGGAGATACATTCCCCAAATAGCATGGTGGATGATCATCCAAACTCAGACTGGGAATGAAATTTCCCCATCAGCCTGGGGGTGATCATCCAATCAGCATGGGGGAGTACTCCCCACTCAGCACTGGGGGATGATCATCCCCACTCGCATGGTGGTGATAATCCACATTAGCATGGTGGATGATATTTCCAGCTCCCAGCATGGTGGATGATGTCCACACCCCAGCACTGGTGGTTGATACATCTACATCCCCGCATGGGGGATGATACATCCATCTCCCAGATGGTGGATGTCAATTACACTCCCAGCACTGGTGGTGATGCCCACACTCCCAGCATTGGTGGATGATGCATCCACATCCCCGCCTGGTGGGTGATGCATGCGCACTCCCAGCACTGGTGGTGGTAATCCACACTCCCGCCCGGTGGATGATACTTCCACTCCCGCAGGGTGTATGCCCCCAACCACATCCCAGCACTGGTGGGTGATACATCCTCACTCCCCGCACGGTGGATTACATCCCATCTCAGCATGGTGGATGTACATCCACACTCCCCGATCTGGTGGTTTAAAAATCCACACTCCAGCAGGTGGATGATACCCAGATTCCCGCATGGTGGATGAACTCAAAATTCCCCGCCTGGTGGATGTCATCCACTCCCAGCCTGGTGGATGATAATCCCACTCCCAGCACTGGTGGATGATACATCCCCACTCCAGCACTGGTGGAAAAACTCCCATCCCGCACTGGTGGATGATAATCCACACTCCCCCAATGGTGGATGATATATCCCCCATCCCGCCGGTGGGTGATTTCCACATCCCCCGCACTGGGGGGTGATCATCTACACTCCCCGCACGGTGGATAATACATCCACACACCACTGGGGATGATACATCCCCACCCCCGAACAGTGGATGATCATCCACCTCCCAGCAGGGTGGTGAAAGGTCACACTCCCGCATGGGGAGATGCATCCACACCGCACTGGGGATGAACATCCACATCAGCAGGGTGTTTTTACATCCCCACTCGCATGGTGGTGATACATCACACCACATTGTGGATATTTCATCCACCTCAGACTGGGGATGATAGTCCAATCAGCACTGGTGGATGATACTCTACACTCAGCATGGTGGAGATACTCACGCCAGCACGGTGGATGTCATCCCATCAGCACTGGTGGTGATACATCCACACTCAGCATGGGGATGATACTCCCAATCGCACTTGTGGATGATACATCCACACTCAGCACTGGTGGATGATACATCCACACTCAGCACTGGTGGATGATACATCCACACTCAGCACTGGTGGATGATACATCCACACTCAGCACTGGTGGATGATACATCCACACTCAGCAGGTGGATTATACATCCACCTCGCCTGGTGGATGATTTAAACCACACTCACACTGGGGATGATACATGGGACACTCGCACTTGTGGATGATAACCCCACCAGCACTGGTGGATGAAATTCCCACTCAGCATGGTGGTGTAATCCACACCCGCATGGTGAAAGATACATCCCACTCGCACTTTTGGTGATAATCCCCATCAGCATGGGGGATGATACATTCACATCAGCCTGTTTGGTGATAATCCACACTCAGCACTGGTGGACGATACATCCACATTCACACTGGTGGAGACCACCACACTCAGCCTGGGGATTTTTTACATCCCATCGCACTGGGGCGATACATCCCTTCGCAATGTTGGAGAAAATCCCCACTGCACTGGTGGATGATACATCCACACTCAGCACTGGTGGATGATACATCCACACTCAGCACTGGTGGATGATACATCCACACTCAGCACTGGTGGATGATACATCCACACTCAGCACTGGTGGATGATACATCCACACTCAGCAATGGTGGTTTATTCATCCCCCCTCAGATTGGTGGATGATTCTCCACACTCAGCACGGGGATGATACATCCACGTCCCGCACTGGTGGATGATGCATCCAACCCCAGCACGGTGGTTGATAATCCACACTTTCCCAGCACTGGAGGAGTACATCCCCTTCCGCCTGGTGGTGATACAATTACACCCCAGCACTGGTGGTGATGCATCCACACCCCGCATTGGGGGTGATGCATTTCCCACTCCCCGCACGGTGGATGATGCATGGCACTCCCACACTGGGGGATGATACATCCCCACTCCAGCACTGGGGGATGTCATTACACTCCCAGCACTGAGGATGACACATCCCCATCCCGCACTGGGGGATGATAAACCACATCCCCGGGACTGGTGGATGATAAAACCTCACCCCCGCACTGGTGGTGATAAATCCCCCATCCTGATCTGGTGGGATAATCCCACTCCCAGCACTGGTGGGTGATATTCCGCATCCAGCACTGGTGGGTGATACATCCTCACTCCGCACGGGGATGTACACCCCCTTCCCAATGGGGTGTACATCCACACTTCCAGCACTGGTGGATGATATATCCGCATCCCACATGGTGGATGTACATCCTATCCCAGCACTGGGGATGATAATCCACCTCCCGCATGGTGGAGAACATCCACATCCCCGCATGGTGGAGTACATCCCACCCCAGCATGGGGGATGTAATCCAATTCCCGCACTGGGGGATGTATATCCGACTCCCCCCATGGGGGTGTTTTCATCCTCACTCCCAGCACTGGTGGATGATAAACCCCCAATCCAGCACGGTGGAATACATCCAACTCCCGCAAAGGGGAGATACATCCACACTCCCAGCATGGTGGGTGATTCTCCTACCCCAGCACTGGTGGATGAAATCCACCCCTCCCGCCCTGGTGGGATAATCCCCACTCCCGCATGGGGGGATACATCCACCTCCAGATGGTGGATGATTCATCCCCATTCCCAGCATGGTGGAATATTCCCCACTCCCCGCATGGTGGATGATACTCCTCATCCCGCACTGGGGGGTGATCTCCACACTCCCGCCTGGGGGGATGATAATCCACCTCCCCGCACTGGTGGTGTTTAACCACACTCCCCGCACTGGTGGATGATAATCCCCCATCCCAGCATGGTGGGTGATACATCCCACTCCCCGCACGGTGGATATACATCCCCACTCCAGCACTGGTGGATGATACATTCACACTCCCAGCACTGTTGGATGATTATCCACCTCCCGAAAATGGTGGATGATAATCCCCACTCCCCCCATGGTGGTGATACTCTCACTCCCGCACTGGTGGTTTTATATATCCACATCCCCGGGACTGGGGATGTACATCCACACCAAGCAATGGTGGATGATACATTCACACTCCCAGCACTGGTGGATGAACATCCCAAATCCCGACTGGTGGATGATACATCTACACTCCCCCCTGGTGGTGATATTCCCACTCCCGGCAGGTGGGGTGATACTCCACACTCCCACACTGGTGGTGATAATTTACATCCCAGACTGGTGGATGATACATCCACATCCCCGCATGGGGGTGAAAATCCACACTCCCAGGCCCGGGGTGTACTCCCACTCCCCACTGGTGGATGATACTCCACACTCCAGCCTGGTGGATGATAATCCACCTCCCCGCAATGGTGGTGATCATCCAACTCCCACATGGTGGTGATAACCCACACTCCGCATGGTGGATGATACACCACATCCCCGCATGGTGGTGTAATCCACACTCTAGCATGGTGGTGAAAATTCACACTCCCCGCATGGTGGATGATCAACCCCACTCCCAGCACTGGGGGTGAACATCCCAAATCCCCGCACTGGTGGATGATACATCCCCACTCCAGCATGGGGGATGTTCTCCACACTCCAGCATGGGGATGATACATTACACTCCAGCACTGGTGGATGATACATTCACACTCCCCGCCTGGTGGATGATACTCCAAAATCCCCCGCACTGGTGGAGTAATCCCTCTCCCAGCAATGGGGTGATCATCCACATCCAGCATGGTGGTTTTACATCCCACTCCCGCCTGGTGGATGAACTCCACACTCCCGCCTGGTGGATGATCATTACATCCGCCTGGTGGGATGATACTCCCCAAATCCCCCCATGGGGGTGTACATCCACTCTCCCGTGGGGATGATAATCCACATCCCAGCACTGGTGGGTGAACATCCACACTCCCAGCATGGGGATGATAATCCACACTCCAGCTGGTTTGGGTGTTCATCCACATCCCGCATGGTGGATGATACACGGCATGAAAAATTTTTTCACTGGTGAAATTTTATGCGATATTCAGCAGACAATAGGAAAATGTAATTTACTGAAGCTGGGTTTTTCCTTCAGTCTCCTTAACACTGGGTTAATGAAAAGATAACCTAATTTCCCTCGCTAATTTCCCTCGTATTGCCCTAATCACAACCTGCGTGTTCTCCCTGGTCTAGGTAATGATCCCTTTGGGGGGTCTGACCCGTGGAATTAGACCTTTTTTCTCTTTCCTTGGATCGACTTGTAGCCTCCCCTTTTTTTGGTTTTGGGGAGAGACAGTTAAGATAATCCTGTCTACAATAATAAAAATGATATGCCTGACATACTCTCGTCATCTCTCTCTTAAAATGTGATATCGTTCTTCAGTTATCAGTTAAGTATACTTCAGGTATCAAGGCCGCTGTGCTTCAGTCATCAGAGTTACTGTCATTCAGATATCAGGGTAGCTATCCTTGAGATATCAGGAGCCGCTACAAAGTCTCTCCGGTAAAGTCTAGCTACAGGAAGAATGAACTTCCTCCTGACGAAGGTACTGTGGATGTCGCTGTCATCCCTCCCTTCCATGAAGCACACAAGAGCATACTAATCATCCTTGCATCCGTCGTAGAGCGCACCTGCTGCATCACCTGTCCCTCCATACGTCCGCTGTGGCCTGGGACGTGTGTGATGGCTGGGTGATGGGGCCTGGACGTGTGTAATGGATGGGTGATGGGGGCCTGGACGTGTGTGATGGATGGATGATGGGGGCCTGGACGTGTGTGAGGGATGGGTGATGGGGCCTGGACGTGTGTGATAGCTGGGTGAGGGGCTCTGGACGTGTGTGAGGGATGAGTGTTGGGGTTGGGACGTGAGTGATAGCTGGCTGATGGGGTATGAACGTGTGTGATGGCTGAGTGATGGAACTTGGCCGTGTGTGATGGAGCCTGGAAGAGTGGAATAGCTGGGTGAAGGAGCCTGGAAGAGTGGAATAGCTGGGTGATGGAGCCTGGAAGAGTGGAATAGCTGGGTGATGGAGCCTGGGGCGTGTGTGATGGATGAGTGATGGGGCTTGGGCGTGTGTGATGGAGCCTGGAAGAATGGGATAGCTGGGTGATGGGGCCTGAGACGTGTGTGATGGGGCCCTGGATGTGTATGACAGCTATTGATAGGGCCTGGGACGTGTGTAATGGCTGAGTGATGGGGCTTGGACGTGTGTGATGAGCCCTGGAAGTGTGGGATAGGCTGGTGATGGGACTTGGAAAGAGTGGGAGCAGATGACGTTTTAAAATATTTCTTCTTTTGTTAAATCGTTCAATTTAGAAGCTAAGATCTGCTGTTTTATATCAACACGTTTACGAGCTAAGAGATGTTATTCTGTCTCAGTACATTTACAAGCTAAGAGATGTTATCCTGTCTCCGTACATTTACAAGCTAAGAGATGTTATCCTGTCTCCGTACATTTACAAGCTAAGAGATGTTATCCTGTCTCAGTACATTTACAAGCTAAGAGATGTTATCCTGTCTCCGTACATTTACAAGCTAAGAGATGTTATCCTGTCTCCGTACATTTACAAGCTAAGACATGTTTATCCTGTCTCAGTACATTTACAAGCTAAGATTTATCCTGTCTCCGTACATTTACAAGCTAAGAGATGTTATCCTGTCTCCGTACATTTACAAGCTAAGAGATGTTATCCTGCCTCAGTACATTTACAAGTTAAGAGGTGTTTTCCTGCCTTAGCACATTTCAAACTCCATCTCTATTTAAAGTACATTACCACCCCCTGGACGGGATTTACAAGGGTCTGCCAGCACTCAGGTACCTACTGACTGCCATGTAAGAGTAATAGGTATAATGATAGTTGCTTAAATATCTCCAGTAACCCAGGATTGATCACGAGTTCTTCGATTGCGAACCGAAGATTCCATCACTCAGTTACGTAAATATGTAAGTTTTTTGGGAGTTGGAAAGTTTATACGGAGAACGACTTCGTTCTTAAATATACTTATTGAAGCTAAGTTAAACCACCTGGTCTGGCTAGTTGCTGGATGGGTGGAAACTTGGTCATATCGTTAGTAAAATAATATTTTGAATGGCAACCACGACTGCAGTTACCTTCAATAAATAACAAAAAGGCACAATACCGTGACTGGAACGATACACAAATAACCCGCACATAAAAGAGAGAAGGTTACGACGACGTTTCGGTCCGACTTGGACCATTGACAAAGTCCAAGTGACTTTGTCAATGGTCCAAGTCGGACCGAAACGTCGTCGTAAGCTTCTCTCTTTTATGTGCGGGTTATTTGTGTGCAGTTACCTTCATTCTTCGTTGGAATTAAAACACATATGCAACACTTAGAACGTTTTATTAGGTGAGGTTTCTCTCGCAATGGGCTTTATTAATTCAGTACAGAGCATAGAGGAATACAAAATATAGTAACAGAGGTCAGGTGAATTAAGTGGGGTCAGGTCCGGTAAGTCCAGGTGTCGGTACGTGAGTCACCAGCTGGTGTAGCATGTGGTAGTGTAGTTTAGTATGGACTTCGGATATGCTAGAACTCCCAGTGTTGAGGGCCACCATATTTGACACTTTGATCATGGCTGACTCCAGACAATGTCTCTTGTGAAAATCTTCCTCCTTTAAAACTAACCTAGCTTCTTTCTATTTCCTAAGATGGCCTTGTGTGTTACGGTGTATCCTGTATATTATCATGTTAATGGTATACAATACCGGCAAGTAGATGAGTAAGATATATGTGCAACAGTTAGGCACCTCTGTATTCAACTAAAGAAGCCTACTCAGTACGCGAAACGTTTCGACAATAAAGATACCAAATTGTTGCACATATGTTTCACTCATCTACTTGGTGTATCACATTAGTAGTCGTCTCCCTCACTCGCTGGTCTAAGCCTCTTGGCCCTCTTGCCCATTTATACTTTGTGGCGTGCCCTGCATGGGGTGACTTGTACACCTGTGCTGGGTTCAATCTGTGGTCTCTTCTTTACCAAGTCCCAGGCAATGGATGACTAACTGGTAGCCACAGTTATGTGACCCACGAATGCCTTCCCATCTAGAGTCAGTTTCAGGGGTCACCGTCCCTGCTGCCCGATTCCAGACCAGCCTAAGCCTTAGTGACGTTGGTAGCTGCCTTCTCAACTGCAGTTACGACACACGTGGTTGGCGTGCACACGCTGTTGGCAGTATTGATGGTACTACTGGCTCGTCTTCTGCAGTCATGTCATAACATAAACATGTTATCATATTCCTCTTCGAGGAACTGTGAGCTACAAATTGCATGCACTCTGAGGAAGAATCTGAAGAAATATCTCTTAGTCTGTGGGTAGAGTCTATTAAAATAAATCACTAAAATGTCGTCCACATAATGTAACCATGTTACACTGCCGGGGATGAGAGTTTGGTGCGTCCAGTTTCTGAACGTTCCATATGCTGGTGAAATAATCCATAGCTGATGATGTAGCCCATGACCATCCCAAAATGCAGTTATCCACAGAGAGAGAGGAGAGAGAGAGAGAGAGAGAGAGGGGAGAGAGAGAGAGGAGAGAGAGAGAGAGGAGAGAGAGAGAGAGAGAGAGAGGAGAGAGAGAGAGCTGTCAGAGAAGGATGGGTGGTCCACTGGTAACTCTTTGTCTGGAAGTGACTGCAACACGCGGCGACAGGCAGGAACACGAGAAACAAGAGTGAAGCATCCAAGAGTCCTTTGTTGTAACCACCACAAGGAAGAGTCCATACCCACGACTATCCCATCCCCCATATCATCATCCCATTCCCATTATTTCTCTTGCTACACTTCTATCAACCCTTTCAGATCCACCACCATCACCAGGCGGTCATTGGGCTACGTGTCACCTATTCACAACCAGTCAAGAAAACTTAATCTCAGCATATATAAACTTCTAGCATATATACACTGATAAATATACACCTCTTAGTGTATATATCCTGTTCTAAGTTTAAATTAAAGCTCAAGAATTTAAAAAAATCTATAAAATGAAAATGAAGATCCTACACGTTTCGGTCATTCCTGCGCCAATATCAGATATTGAAAATACTTCAGAAGGGGCCGAAACGTCTAGTTATCCTTCCAGTTGTTGTGCAAGTTACAAATTGTTCCAGCCAAGGATTTTAAACTTAGTACCAAGCTGCATTGTCTTTTATCCAAGAATTATTCTAATAATTTTCCATTATCCAATTTTTTTTCTTTTAATTTCTCTCTATAAAAGAATTTTGTTTTTATTTTACATTATCCAAGAATTTTCTTATTTAACATTATCCAGGAAATACTCGAACGAATGTTGTTGTAGTTGGGTAACTGGGCGTGTGTTGGTGGTTGGGTAACTGGGCGTGTGTTGGTGGTTGGGTAACTGAGCGTGTGTTGGTGGTTGGGTAATTGGGCGAGTGTTGGTGGTTGGGTAATTAGGCTTGTGTTGGTGGTTGGGTAACTGTGCGTGTGTTGGTGGTTGGGTAACTGGGCGTGTGTTGGTGGTTGGGTAACTGAACGTGTGTTGGTGGTTGGGTAACTGAGCGTGTGTTGGTGGTTGGGTAACTGAACGTGTGTTGGTGGTTGGGTAACTGAGCGTGTGTTGGTGGTTGGATAACTGAGCGTGTGTTGGTGGTTGGGTAACTGAGCGTGTGTTGGTGGTTGGGTAACTGGGCGTGTGTTGGTGGTTGGGTAACTGGCCGAGTGTTGGTGGTTGGGTAACTGAGCGTGTGTTGGTGGTTGGGTAACTAAGCGTGTGCTGGTGGTTGGGTAACTGGGCGTGTGTTGGTGGTTGGGTAACTGGCCGTGTGTTGGTGGTTGGGTAACTGAGCGTGTGTTGGTGGTTGGGTAACTGGGCGTGTATTGGTGGTTGGGTACCTGAGCGTGTGTTGGCGGTTGGGTAACTGAGCGTGTGTTGGTGTTTGGGGTTTAACTGGGCGTGTGTTGGTGGTTGGGTAACTGGGTGTGTGTTGGGGGTTGGGTAACTGGGGGGTGGTTGGTGGTTGGGTTAATGGGCGTGTTTTGGTGGTTCGGTAACTGGCCGTTTTGTTGGTGGTTGGGTAACTGGCCGTGTGTTGGTTGGATGGGTAACTGAGCGTGTGTTTGGTGGTTGGGAAACTGGGCGTGTATTGGTGGTTGGGTACCTGAGGTTTTGTTGGCGTTGGGTACTAAAGCGTGTTTTGGTGATTGGGTAACTGGGGTGTGTTCGTGGTTTGGGTAACGGGGTTTGGTGTTGGTGCTTGGGAAACTGGGCGTGTGTTGGTGGTTGGGTAATTGGGCGTGTGTTAGGGGTTTGGGGGTAACTGAGCGTGTGTTGGTGGTTGGGTAACTGGGGTGTGCTGGTGGTTGGGTAACTGACGGTGTGTTGGGGTTGGGTAACTGGCGTGTGTTGGTGGTTCGGTAACTAAGCGTGTGTTGGTGGTTGGAAAAACTGGGCGTTGTGTTGGTGGGTTGGGTAACTGAGCGTTTTGTTGGTGGTCGGGTAACTGAGCGTGTGTTGGTGGTTGGGTAACTGGGTGTGTGTTGGTGGTTGGGTAACTGAGCGTGTGTTGGTGGTTGGGTAACTGAGCGTGTGTTGGTGATTGGGTAACTGGGCGTGTGTTGGTGGTTGGGTAACTGAGCGTGTGTTTGGTGGTTGGGTAATTGAGCGTGTGTTGGTGGTTGGGTAACTGAGATGTGTTGGTGGTTGGGTAACTAGGCGGGTGTTGGTGGTAGGGTAACTGAGCGTGTGTTGGTGGTTGGGTAACTGGGCGTGTGTTGGTGGTTGGGTAACTGGGCGTGTGTTGGTGGTTGGGTAATTGGGCGCGAGTTTGAGGTTGGGTAAACTGGCCGTGTGTTGGTGGTTGGGAAAACTAGCCGTGTGTTGGTGGTTGGGTAACTGGGCGTGTGTTGGTGGTTGGGTAACTGGGCGTGTGTTGGTGGTTGGGTAACTGGGCGTGTGTTGGTGGTTGGGTAACTGGGCGTGTTTTGGGTTTAGTTGGGTAACGGGGCGTGTGTTAGTGGTTGGGTAACTGAGCGTGTGTTGGTGGTTGGGTAACTGGGCGAGTGTTGGTGGTTGGGTAACTGGGCGAGTGTTGGTGGTTGGGTAACTGATCGTGTGTTGGTGGTTGGGTAAATGGGCGAGTGTTGGTGGTTGGGTAACTGGGCGTGTGTTGGTGGTTGGGTAACTGACGGTGTGTTGGTGGTTGGGTAACTGAGCGTGTGTTGGTGGTTGGGTAACTGGGCGTGTCCTGGTGGTTGGGTAACTGGGCGTGTGTTGGTGGTTGGGTAATGAGTGTGAGTTGGTGGTTGGGGTTTAAACTGGGCTTGTGTTGATGGTTGGGTAACTGAGTGTGTGTTGGTGGTTGGGTAACTGGGCTGGTGTTGGTGATTGGGTAACTGGGCGTGTTTTGGGTGGTTGGGTAACTGGCCGTGTGTGGTGGTTTGGTAACTGGGCGTGTGTTGGTGGTTGGGTAACTGAGCGTGTGTTGGTAGTTGGGTAACTGAGCGTGTGTTGGTGATTGGGTAACTGAGCGTGTGTTAGTGGTTGGGTAACTGGGCGTGTGTTGGTGGTTGGGTAACTGAGCGTGTGTTGGTGGTTGGGTAACTGAGCGTGTGTTGGTGGTTGGGTAACTGAGCGTGTGCTGGTGGTTGGGTAACTGAGCGTGTGTTGGTGGTTGGGTAACTGAGCGTGTGTTGGTGGTTGGGTAACTGAGCGTGTGTTGGTGTTTGGGTATCTAGGCGGGTGTTGGTGGTTGGGTAACTGAGCGTGTGTTGGTGGTTGGGTAACTGGGCATGTTTTCGTGGTTCGGTAACTGGGCGTGTGTTGGTGCTTGGGTAGCTGGGGCGTGTGTTGGTGGTTGGGTTACTGGCGTGTGTTGGTGGTTGGGTAACTAGGAGTGTGTTGGTGTTTGGGTAAACTGAGCGTGTGTTCGTGGTTGGGTAATGAGCGTGTGTTGGTGGTTGGGAAATGGGCGTGTGTTGGTGGTTGGGTAACGTTTCGTGTGTTGGGGGTTTGGGGGTAACTGGGGTGTGTTGGTGGTTGGGTAACTGAGCGTGTCTTGCTGGTTGGGTAACTGAGCGTGTGTTGGTGGTTGGGTAACTGAGCGTGTAGATGAATGGTTCAGAGAACCGACATGTTGATAAATTAGACACTTTTTTGCAACTCTTGGGTATCTTTATTGAGGAACGTTTCGCCACACGTGGCTTCATCAGTCCTTTACAAAAGAGAATCTTGAAGAACAGGAGGAGAATGAGGTAATCAGTCCCTCAACCTTGAGTCGATGTGGTCAGTCCATCAATTTTAAATTTAGAATACGACTATCAGGGGAAAGAGAAGCAGTTTAAATTAAACCGTTTTGGCAGGGAGAGGTGCAGCAGTCATAGGTCGTGTCACATTTGTTCAATGTGGAAGTAGGTTGTGCCCAAGAATTAGGCAAGCGAAGAATTCAAGTATTAAGATCCCAAGAAGTTGCAGTGTCTGACAGGTTTGTAGATGAAGCCACTGTGTGGCGAAACGTTTCCTCAATAAAGATACCCAAGAGTTGCACATGTCTCTAATTTATCAACTAGGCGTGTGTTGATGGTTGGGGAACTGGCCGTGTAATGGTGGTTGGGGAACTGGCCGTGTAATGGGGGTTTGGGGTTTAACTGGGCGTGTGCTGGTGGTTGGGTAACTGGGCGTGTGTTGGTAGTTGGGTAACTGGGCGTGTGTTGGTGGTTGGGTAGCTGGGCGTGTGTTGGTGGTTTGGTTACTGAGCGTGTGTTGGTGGATGGGTAACTGGGCGTGTGTTGGTGGTTGGTTAACTGAGCGTGTGTTGGTGGTTGGGTAACTAGGCTTGTGTTGGTGGTTGGGTAACTGGGCTTGTGTTGGTGGTTGAGTAACTGGCCGTGTGTTGGTGGTTGGGTAACGGCGTGTGTTGGTGGTTGGGTAACTGGGCTTGTCTTAGTGGTTGGGTAACAGGGCGTGTGTTGGTGGCTGGGGTTAACAGGGCGTGTGTTGGAGGTTGGGTAACTGGACGTGTGTTGGAGGTTGGGTAACTGGGCGTGTGTTGGTGGTTGGGTAACTGAGCGTTTGTTGGTGGTTTTGTAACTGGGCGTGTGTTAGTGGTTGGGTAACTGGGCGTGTGTTGGTGGTTGGGTAACTAAGCGTGTGTTGGTGGTTGGGTAACTGGGCGTCTGTTGGTGCTGGGTAACTAAGCGTGTGTTGGTGGTTGGGTAACTGGGCGTGTGTTGGTGGTTGGGTAACTGAGCGTGTGTTTGTGGATAGGTAACTGGCCCGTGAGTTTGGGGGTTGGGAAACTGAGCGTGTGTGGTGGTTGGGTAACTGGGCGTGTGTTGGTGGTTGGGGTAAATGGGCGTGTGTTGGTGGTTGGGTAACTGAGGGTGTTGGTGATTGGGTAACTGAGAGTGTTGTTGGTTGGTAGGGCAACTGAGCGTGTGTTGGTGGTTGGGTAACTGAGCGTGTGTTAGTGGTTGGGTAACTGAGCGTGTGTTGGTGGTTGGGTAACTGGGCGTGTGTTGGTGGTTGGGTAACTGGGCGTGTGTTGGTGGTTGGGTAACTGAGCGTGTGTTGGTGGTTGGGTAACTAGGCGTGTGTTGATGTTTGTGGAACTGGGCGTGTATTGGTGGTTGGGTAACTGGGCGTGTGCTGGTGGTTGGGTAACGGCGTGTGTTGGTGGTTGGGTAACTGGGCTTGTCTTACTGGTTGGGTAACAGGGCGTGTGTTGGTGGTTGGGTAACAAGGCGTGTGTTGGAGGTTGGGTAACTGGACGTGTGTTGGAGGTTGGGTAACTGGGCGTGTCTTGGTGGTTGGGTAACTGAGCGTTTGTTGGTGGTTGGGTAACTGGGCGTGTGTTAGTGGTTAGGTAACTGGGCGTGTGTTGGTGGTTGGGTAACTAAGCGTGTGTTGGTGGTTGGGTAACTGGGCGTGTGTTGGTGGTTGGGTAACTAAGCGTGTGTTGGTGGTTGGGTAACTGAGGTGTGTTGGTGGTTGGGTAACTAAGCTTTGTGTTGGGGGTTTGGGGGTAACTGGGCGTGTTTTGGTGGTTGGGTTAACTGGGCGTGTGTTGGGGGGATGGTAACTGAGCGTGTGTTTGTGGTTGGGTAACTGAGCGTGTGTTGGTGGTTGGGTAACTGGGCGTGTGTTGGTGGTTGGGTAACTGGGCGTGTGTTGGTGGTTGGGTAACTGGGCGTGTGTTGGTGGTTCAGTAACTGGGCGTGTGTTGGTGGTTGGGTTACTGAGCGTGTGTTGGAGGTTGGGTAACTGGGTTTTGTTTTGGTGGTTGGGTAATGGGCTTTGTATTGGGGGTTTGGGGGTAACTGGGCTTGTGTTGGTGGTTGGGTAACTGGGCGTGTGTTGGTGGTTGGGTAATTGGGGGTGTTGCTGGTGGTTTGGTAACTGGGCGTGTGTTGGTGATTGGGTAATTGAGCATGTGTTGGTGGTTGGGTAACTGAGCGTGTGTTGGTGGCTGGGGAGTGGGCGTGTGTTGGTGGTTGGGTAACTGGCGTGTGTTATTTTTTGGGGTTTAACTGGCCGTGTTTTGGTGGTTGGGTTAATGGGCGTCTGTTGGTGGTTAAGTAACAGGGCGTGTGTTGGGGGTTTTGGGTTACTGAGCGTGTGTTGGTGGTTGGGTAACTGGGCGTTGTGTTGGTGGTTGGGTAACTGAGGTGTGTTGGTGGTTGGGAAAACTGAGCGTGTGTTGGTGGTTAGGTAACTGGGAGTGTGTTGGTGGTTGTTTAACTGGGCGTGTGTTGGTGCTTGGGTAACTGGGCGTGTGTTGGTAGTTGGGTAACTGGGCGTGTGTTAGTAGTTGGGTAACTGAGCGTGTGTTGGTGGTTGGGTAACTGGGCGTGTTGCTGGTGGTTGGGCAACTGACGGTGTGTTGGTGGTTGGGAAAACTGAGCGTGTGCTGGTGGTTGGATAACTAAGCGTGTGTTGGTGGTTGGGTAACTGGGCGTGTCCTGGTGGTTTGGTAACTGGGCGTGTGTTGGAGGTTGGGTAACTGAGCGTGTGTTGGGGGTTTGGGGTTTAACTGGGCGTGTGTTGGGGGTTGGGGGGTAACTGGCCTTTGTGTTGGTGGTTGGGTAACTGGGCGTGTGTTGGTGGTTGCGTAACTGAGCGTGTGTTGGTAGTTGGGTAACTGAACGTGTGTTGGTGATTGGGTAACTGAGCGTGTGTTGGTGGTTGGGTAACTGGGCGTGTGTTGGTGGTTGGGTTACTGAGCGTGTGTTGGTGGTTGGGTAACTAGGCGTGTGTTGGTGTTTGGGTAACTGAGCGTGTGTTCGTGGTTGGGTAACTGAGCGTGTGTTGGTGGTTGGGAAACTGGGCGTGTGTTGGTGGTTGGGTAACTGTTCGTGTGTTGGTGGTTGGGTAACTGGGCGTGTGTTGGTGGTTGGGTAACTGAGCGTGTCTTGCTGGTTGGGTAACTGAGCGTGTGTTGGTGGTTGGGTAACTGAGCGTGTAGATGAATGGTTCAGAGAACCGACATGTTGATAAATTAGACACATGTGCAACTCTTGGGTATCTTTATTGAGGAAACGTTTCGCCACACAGTGGCTTCATCTACAAACCTGTCAGACACTGCAACTTCTTGGGATCTTAATACTTGGGAATTCTTCGCTTGCCTAATTCTTGGGCACAACCTACTTCCACATTGAACAAATGTGACACGACCTATGACTGCTGCACCTCTCCTGCCATACGGTTTATAAGCTGCTTCTCCGCTGATATGTCGTATTCTATTCAAGATTGATGGACTGACCACATCGACTCAAGGTTGAGGGACTGATTACCTCATTCTCCTCCTGTTCTTCAAGATTCTCTTTTGTATGGACTGATGAAGCCACTGTGTGGCGAAACGTTTCCTCAATAAAGATACCCAAGAGTTGCACATGTCTCTAATTTATCAACTAGGCGTGTGTTGATGGTTGGGGAACTGGCCGTGTAATGGTGGTTGGGGAACTGGCCGTGTAATGGTGGTTGGGTAACTGGGCGTGTGCTGGTGGTTGGGTAACTGGGCGTGTGTTGGTAGTTGGGTAACTGGGCGTGTGTTCGTGGTTGGGTAGCTGGGGTGTGGTGGTGGTTTGGTTACTGAGCGTGTGTTGGTGGATGGGTAACTGGGCGTGTGTTGGTGGTTGGTTAATGAGCGTGGGGTTGGTGGTTGGGTAACTAGGCTTGTGTTGGTGGTTGGGTAACTGGGCTTGTGTTGGTGGTTGATTTAACTGGCCGTGGGGTTGGGGGTTTGGGGTTTAACGGCTTTGTGTTGGTGGTTGGGTAACTGGGCTTGTCTTAGTGGTTGGGTAACAGGGCGTGTTTTTTGGTGGCTGGGTAACAGGGCGTGGTTGGAGGTTGGGGTAACTGGACGGTGTTGGAGGTTGGGTAACTGGGCGTGTGTTGGTGGTTGGGTAACTGAGCGTTTGTTGGTGGTTTTGTAACTGGGCGTGTGTTAGTGGTTGGGTAACTGGGCGTGTGTTGGTGGTTGGGTAACTAAGCGTGTGTTGGTGGTTGGGTAACTGGGCGTCTGTTGGTGGTTGGGTAACTAAGCGTGTGTTGGTGGTTGGGTAACTGAGCGTGAGTTGGTGGTTGGGTAACTAAGCGTGTGTTGGTGGTTGGGTAACTGGGCGTGTGTTGGTGGTTGGGTAACTGAGCGTGTGTTTGTGGATAGGTAACTGACCGTGAGTTTGTGGTTGGGAAACTGAGCGTGTGTTGGTGGTTGGGTAACTGGGCGTGTGTTGGTGGTTGGGTAAATGGGCGTGTGTTGGTGGTTGGGTAACTGAGCGTGTGTTGGTGATTGGGTAACTGAGAGTGTGTTGGTGGTAGGGCAACTGAGCGTGTGTTGGTGGTTGGGTAACTGAGCGTGTGTTAGTGGTTGGGTAACTGAGCGTGTGTTGGCGGTTGGGTAACTGGGCGTGTGTTGGTGGTTGGGTAACTGGGCGTGTGTTGGTGGTTGGGTAACTGAGCGTGTGTTGGTGGTTGGGTAACTAGGCGTGTGTTGATGTTTGGGGAACTGGGCGTGTATTGGTGGTTGGGTAACTGGGCGTGTGCTGGTGGTTGGGTAACGGCGTGTGTTGGTGGTTGGGTAACTGGGCTTGTCTTACTGGTTGGGTAACAGGGCGTGTGTTGGTGGTTGGGTAAAAAGGCGTTGTGTTGGAGGTTGGGTAACTGGACGTGTGTTGGAGGTTGGGTAACTGGGCGTGTCTTGGTGGTTGGGTAACTGAGCGTTTGTTGGTGGTTGGGTAACTGGGCGTGTGTTAGTGGTTGGGTAACTGGGCGTGTGTTGGTGGTTGGGTAACTAAGCGTGTGTTGGTGGTTGGGTAACTGGGCGTGTGTTGGTGGTTGGGTAACTAAGCGTGTGTTGGTGGTTGGGTAACTGAGCGTGTGTTGGTGGTTGGGTAACTAAGCGTGTGTTGGTGGTTGGGAAACTGGGCGTGTGTTGGTGGTTGGGTAACTGGGCTTTGTGTTGGTGGATGGGGTAATGAGCGTGTGTTTGTGGTTGGGTAACTGAGCGTGTTTTGGTGGTTGGGGTAACTGGACGTGTGTTGGTGGTTGGGTAACTGGGCGTGTGTTGTGGGTTTTGGGTAACTGGGCGTGGGGTTGGTGGTTCAGTAACTGGGCGTGTGTTGGTGGTTGGGTTACTGAGCGTGTGTTGGAGGTTGGGTAATGGGTGTGTTTTGGTGGTTGGGTAACTGGGCGTGTGTTGGAGGTTGGGTAACTGGGCTTGTGTTGGTGGTGGGTACTGGGCGTGTGTTGGTGGTTGGGTAATTGGGGGTGTGCTGGTGGTTTGGTAACTGGGCGTGTGGTTGGTGATTGGGTAATTTGAGCATGTGTTGGTGGTTGGGTAACTGAGGTGTGTTGGTGGCTGGGGAAGTGGGCGTGTTTTGGTGGTTGGGTAACTGGGCTTTGTTTTATTGTTTGGGTAATGGCCGTGTGTTTGGTGGTTGGGTAACTGGGCGTCTGTTGGTGGTTAAGTAACAGGGCGTGTGTTGGAGGTGGGTTACTGAGCGTGTGTTGGTGGTTGGGTAACTGGGCGTGTGTTGGTGGTTGGGTAACTGAGCGTGTGTTGGTGGTTGGGTAACTGAGCGTGTGTTGGTGGTTAGGTAACTGGGAGTGTGTTGGTGGTTGGGTAAACTGGGCGTGTGTTGGTGCTTGGGTAATGGGCGTGTGTTGGTAGTTGGGTAAACTGGGCGTGTGTTAGTAGTTGGGTAACTGAGCGTGTGTTGGTGGTTGGGTAACTGGGCGTGTGCTGGTGGTTGGGCAACTGACGGTGTGTTGGTGGTTGGGTAACTGAGCGTGTGCTGGTGGTTGGATAACTAAGCGTGTGTTGGTGGTTGGGTAACTGGGCGTGTCCTGGTGGTTTGGTAACTGGGCGTGTGTTGGAGGTTGGGTAACTGAGCGTGTGTTGGTGGTTGGGTAACTGGGCGTGTGTTGGTGGTTGGGTAACTGGCCGTGTGTTGGTGGGTTGGGTAAACTGGGCGTGTTTTGGGGTGGTTGCGTAACTGAGGTGTTGGTAGTTGGGTAACTGACGTGTGTTGGTGATTGGG
Source organism: Cherax quadricarinatus (assembly GCF_026875155.1). NCBI lineage: Eukaryota > Metazoa > Arthropoda > Malacostraca > Decapoda > Parastacidae > Cherax > Cherax quadricarinatus. Next base: position 30,670 of record NW_026465811.1, read on the forward strand.
TAACTGAGCGTGTGTTGGTGGTTGGGTAACTGGGCGTGTGTTGGCGGTTGGATAACTGAGCGTGTGTTGGGGGTTTTGGGAAAACTGAGCGTGTGTTGGTGGTTGGGAAAACTGGGCGTGTGTTGGTGGTTCGGTAACTGAGCGTCTGTTGGTGGGTGGGTAAACTGAGGTGTGTTGGTGGTTGGGTAACTAGGCGTGTGTTGGTGGTTGGGTAACTGGCGTGGGGTTGGTGGTTGGGTAACTGGGCGTGTGTTGGTGGTTGGGTAACTGAGCGTGTGTTGGTGGTTGGGTAACTGAGCGTGTGATGGTGGTTGGGTAACTGAGCGTGTGTTTTTGGTTGGGTAACTAGGCGTGTGTTGGTGGTTGGGTAACTGGACGTGTGTTGGTGGTTGGGTAACTGAGAGTGTGGGGTGGTGATTGGGTATTTAGGCGTGTGTTGGTGGTTGGGTAAGTGAGAGTGTTGTTGGTGATTGGGGTTTAACTAGGGGTGTGTTGGTGGTTGGGTAACTGAACGTGTGTTGGTGTGTTGGGTAACTGAGGGGGTGTGTTGGTGGTTGGGTAACTGGACGTGTGTTGGGGGTTTGGGGGTAACTGAGCGAGTGTTGGTGGTTGGGTAACTGGAGTGTGTTGGTGGTTGGGTAATTAGGCGTGTGTTGGTGGTTGGGTAACTGGACTTTGTGTTGGGGGTTTGGGTAACTGAGAGTGTGTTGGTGGTTGGGTAACTGGACGTGTGTTGGTGGTTGGGTAACTGAGCGAGTGTTGGTGGTTGGGTAACTGAGCGTGTGTTGGTGGTTGGGTAACTGAGCGTGTGTTGGTAGTTGGGTACTGAGCGTGTGTTGGTGGTTGGGTAACTGGCGAGTGTTGGTGGTTGGGAAAACTGAGCTTTGTGTTGGTGGTTGGGTAACTGAGGTGTGGGGGTGGTTGGGTAACTGAGCGTGTGTTGGTGGTTGGGTAACTGAGCGTGTGTTGGTGGTTGGGTAACTGAGCGAGTGTTGGTGGTTGGGAAACTGAGCGAGTGTTGGTGGATGGGTAACGAGCGTGTGTGTTGGTGGTTGGGTAACTGAGCGTGTGTTGGTAGTTGGGTAACTGAGGGGTGTGGTTGGTGGTTGGGTAACTGAGCGTGATGTTTGGTGGTTGGGTAACTGAGCGTGTGTTGGTGGTTGGGTAACTGAGCGAGTGTTGGTGGTTGGGTAACTGAGCGAGTGTTGGTGGTTGGGTAACTGAGCGTGTGTTGGTGGTTGGGTAACTGAGCGTGTGTTGGTGGTTGGGTAACTGAGCGAGTGTTGGTGGTTGGGTAACTGAGCGAGTGTTGGTTTGGTTGGGTAACTGAGCGTGTGTTGGTTGTTGGGTAAACTGATCGTGTGTTGTGGTTGGGTAAACTGAGCGTGTGTTGGTGATTGGGAAACTGGAGTGTGTTAGTGGTTGGGTAAACTGAGATTTGTGGTTGGTGGTTGGGTGACTGGGCGTGTGTTTGTGGTTGGGTAACTGGGGGGTTGTGTTGTTGTTGGGTAACTGAGCGTGTGTTGGTGGTTGGGTAACTGAGCGTGTGTTGGTGGTTGGGAAACTGGGGTGTGTTGGTGGTTGGGTAACGGGGGCGTGTGTTGGTGGTTGGGTTAACTGAGCGTGTGTTGGGGGTTTGGGGGTAACTGGATGTGTGTTGGAGGTTGGGAAACGGGGCGTGTGTTTGTGGTTGGGTAACTTAGCGTGTGTTGGTGGTTGGGTAACTGGATGTGTGTTGGAGGTTGGGAAATGGGCGTGTGTTGGTGGTTGGGTAATGGGCGTGTGTTGGTGGTTGGGTAACTTGGCATGTTTTTGTGGTTGGGAAACTGAGCGTGTGTTGGTGGTTCGGAAAACTGGGCGTGTGTTGGTGGTTGGGTAACTGAGCGTGTGTTGGTGGTTTGGTAACTGGGCGTGTGTTGGTGTTTGGGTAACTGGGCGTGTGTTGGTGGTTGGGTAACCGGGCATGTGTTGGTGGTTGGGTAACTGGGCGTGTGTTTGTAGTTGGGTAACTGAGCGTGTGTTGGTGGTTGGGTAACTGGGCGTGTGTTTGTAGTTGGGTAACTGGGCGTGTGTTGGTGGTTGGGTAACTGAGCGTGTAGATGAATGGTTCGGAGAACCGACATGTTGTTGAATTAGACACATGTGCAACTCTTGGGTATCTTTATTGAGGAAACGTTTCGCCACACAGTGGCTTCATCAGTCCATACAAAGGAGAAACTTGCGTAACCCTTGGGCACGACCTACTTCCACATTGGACAAATGTGGCACCACCTACGACTGCTGCACCTCTCCTGTCTACGGTTTATAAGCTGCTTCTCCGCTCATATGCCGCATTCTATTCAAGACTGATGGACTGAACACATCGACTCAAGGCTGAGGGACTGATTACCTCATTCTCCTCCTGTTCTTCAAGTTTCTCCTTTGTATGGACTGATGAAGCCACTGTGTGGCGAAACGTTTCCTCAATAAAGATACCCAAGAGTTGCACATGTGTCTAATTCAATAACTGAGCGTGTGTTGGTGGTTGGGTAACTGGGCGTGTGTTGGTGGTTGGGTAACTGGGCGTGTGTTGGTGGTTGGGTAACTGGGCGTGTGTTTGTGGCTTGGTAACTGGGCGTGTGTTGTTGGTTGGGTAACTGGGCCTGAGTTGGTGGTTGGGTAACTGAGCGTGTGTTGGTGGTTGGGTAACTGGGGCGGTGTTGATGGTTGGGTAACTGAGCGTGTGTTGGTGGTTTGGATTATGGGCGTGTGTTGGTGGTTGGGGTAACTGGGCGTGTGTTGGTGGGTTTGGGTAACTGGGCGTGTGTTGGTGGTAGGTTAACTGGGCGTGTGTTGGTGGTTGGGTAACTGGGCGTTTTTGTTGGTGGTTGGGTTTAAATGAGCGTTTTGTTGGTGGTTTGGGTAACTGGGCGTGTGTTGTTTGGTTGGGTAACTGAGCGTGTGTTGGTGGTTGGGTAACTGGGCGTTTTGTTGGTGGCTGGGTAACTGGGCGTGTGTTTTGTTGGGTAACTGAGCGTGTGTTGGTGGTTGGGGGAACTGGGCGTGTGTTGGTGGTTGGGTAAACTGGGCGTGTGTTGGTGGGTGGGTAACTGGGCGTGTGTTGGTGGTAGGTTAACTGGGCGTGTGTTGGTGGTTTGGGGAACTGGGCGTGTGTTGTGGTTGGGTAACTGGGCGTTTGTTGGGGTTTTTGGGTAACTGGGCGGTGTGTTGGTGGTTGGGTAACTGGGCGTGTGTTGGGGGGTTGGGAAACTTGGCGTGTTGTTTGTGGGTTTGGGTAACTGATCGTGTGTTGGTGATTGGGTAACTGAGCGTGTGTTGGTGGTTGGGTAACTGGGCGTGTGTTGGTGGTTGGGTCACTGGGCGTGTGTTGGTTGTTGGGTAACTGGGCGTGTGTTGGTGGTTGGGTAACTGGGCGTTGTGTTGGTGGTTGGGTAACTGAGTTGTGTCGGTGGTTTGGGGAATTTGGGGTTTTGGGTTTGGTGGGTGGGTAACTGGGGTCGTGTGTTGTTGGTGGTTAACTGGGGTGTGTTGGTGGTTGGGTAACTGGGCGTGTGTTAGGGGTTGGGTAATTGGGCGTGTGTTGGTTTTTAGGTAACTGAGGTGTGTGTTTGGGGGTTGAATAACTGGGGTGTGTTTGGTTTTTTGGGTAACTGGGGTGTGTTGGAGGTTTGCTAACTTGGCGTGTGTTGGTGGTTGGGTAACTGGGCGTGTGTTGGTGGTTGGGTAACTGAGCGTGTGTTGGTGGCTGGGTAACTGGGCGTGTGTTGGTGGATGGGTAAAATAAGCGTGTGTTGGTGGTTGGGTAACTGAGCGTGTGTTGGTGGTTGGGTAACTGAGCGTGTGTTGGTGGGTTGGGAAACTGGGGGGTGTGTTGGTTGGTTGGGTAAAATGGGCGTGTGTTGGTGGTTGGATAACTGAGCGTGTGTTGGTGGTTGGGTAACTGAGCCTGTGTTGGTGGCTGGGTAACTGGGCGTGTGTTGGTGGATGGGTAACTAAGCGTGTGTTGGTGGTTGGGTAAAATGAGCGTGTTGTTGGTGGTTGGGAACTGAGCGTGTGTTTGGGGGTTGGGAAACTGGGCGTGTGTTGGTGGTTGGGTAACTGGGCGTGTGTTGGTGGTTGGGTAACTGAGCGTGTGTTGGTGGTTAGGTAACTGGGCGTGTGTTGGAGGTTGGGAAACTGGGCGTGTGTTTGTGGTTGGGTAACTGAGCGTGTGTTGGTGGTTGGGTAACTTGGCATGTGTTGGTGGTTGGGTAACTGAGCGTGTGTTGGTGGTTAGATAACTGAGCGTGTGTTGGTGGTTGGGTAACTGGGCGTGTGTTGGTGGTTGGGTAACTGGGCGTGAGTTGGTGGTTGGGTAACTGAGCGCGTGTTGGTGGTTGGGTAACTGAGCGTGTGTTGGTGGTTGGGTAACTGAGCGTGTTGTTGGTGGTTGGATAAATGGGGCGTGTGTGTTGGTTGGGTAACTGAGCATGTGTTGGTGATTGGGTAACTGGGCGTGTGTTGGTGGTTGGGTAACTGGGCGTGTGTTGGTGGTTGGGTAACTGGGCGTGTGTTGGTTGTTGGGTAACTGGGCGTGTGTTGGTGGTTGGGTAACTGGGCGTGTGTTGGTGGTTGGGTAACTGAGCTTGTGTTGGTGGTTGGGTAACTGGGCGTGTGTTGGTGGGTGGGGGAACTGGGCGTGTGTTGTTGGTAGGTTATCTGGGCGTGTGTTGGTGGTTGGGTAACTGGGCGTGTGTTGATGGTTGGGTAACTGGGCGTTTGTTGGTTGTTGGTTAACTGGGCGTGTGTTTGTGGTTGGGTAATGGGCGTGTGTTTGTGGTTGGGTAACTGGGCGTGTGTTGATGGTTGGGTAACTGGGCGTTTGTTGGTTGTTGGTTAACTGGGCGTGTGTTTGTGGTTGGGTAACTGGGCGTGTGTTTGTGGTTGGGTAACTGGGCGTGTGTTGATGGTTGGGTAACTGGGCGTTTGTTGGTTGTTGGTTAACTGGGCGTGTGTTTGTGGTTGGGTAACTGGGCGTGTGTTTTGTGAGTGGATAACCGGGCATACATTGGTGGGCGCGTATCTGGGCGTGGGCGGCGCTGGTAAACAATGAGAGGAACACAAGGTAACAAGACCCATCCCTCCAGAGTGCTTTTGTGTGGGAACGGCTGATAACATCAGTGTGGGACTACGTGCATCCGCAAGCAAGCACACGGGTCAGCAGGCAGATAAGTAGGCAGGCAAGCATGCGGGAAGACAAGCGGGGGGTAA
>NW_026465812.1:0-13563 GCF_026875155.1 Cherax quadricarinatus
TCCCCCCTTTTTTTCCCCCTTTTTTGGGGACTTGCTTGGCGGGGTTAATTCGAGCCTTCTGGACAAATATGAAATCGTCCCATCACCGTCTCTTCTCCTGCCTGATCTCATCTGATTTAATTTCTCATCACTTCACATCGTAGCGAACGAGGGAACTTCCGATGCTAACCTTCATCTGTCGTTAATTATCCAAAATAGCACTGGTCCAACGACCCCTGTGGGACCCGCTGTCACAGTGCCACTGTGATACTTCGTCATCTGTTACATGACTCGTGTTGCTCCCTGTCAGGTATTCTCTGAATCCTTTGCAGTCCCTTCATGTTATACGAGCCTTATCCTCTAGCATTTGTGTGTGGTTGTATGTGCCTGTGTGTGTGTGAGTGTGTGTGCGTGTGTGTGTGTGCGTTGTGTTGTATGTGGGTTTGTGTGTGTTACTCACCTATGTACTCACCTCGATATGATGGTTGCAAGGGTCGATTATAGCTCAGGCACCGCCTCTTCCGGTCGTACTAATTCACTCTCTCCTGCTCATGAAATTTGTCATACCTCTCTAAGCTTTTAGGATGCTTCCACTACTTCACTCTCCTGATGTATTCAGTTCTAACAACTCTAAGACTAAAGAAATTCTTCTAACATCCCTATGACTCATCTGGGTTTTTCATTTCACTAATTGTGTCCCTTGTTTCTGTATCCACATCTCTGAACATTCGATCCTTGTCCTCTTTGTCAATGCTCTTTATTATTATACGTTGTTTCATGTCCCCATATCCCTCTTCCTCTGTGCATCAGGTGTGAGTTCTAACCCACTCCTCATAAGACATACCCTCAGTTCTGTACTAATCGTGTTGCAATTTTTCACTTTCTCATTTTCGTGACGTGTTTGACTAAGTGAGGGTTCCATACTGGCGCTGCATATTCCAGTACAGGCCTTACGTACACTGTGTACAATGTCGTGAATGACTCCTTACTCAGATGTCTAAACGCCAATCTCAGGTTTGCCAATCTCCCATATGCTGCAGCAGTTATTTGATTGATGTGTGCCTCAGGGGACATGTTCGTTATAATGCTTACTCCAAGATCCTTTTCTTTAATTGACGTTTGCAGCTGTTGGTTTCCTAACCTGTACTCCGTCTGCGGTCTTCCGTGTCCTTCCCCAATCTTCATGACTTTACATTTACTGGGGTTAAACTCCAGGAGCTATTTTCGGACCATACTTGTAGTTTATCCAGATCCCCTTGTAATCTTAACTGATCCTCGCCCACTTGTATTCTCCTCATTAGTTTCACATCATCAGTGAACAGTGACACTTCTGAATCTATTCCTTCCACCATGTCATTCACGTATACAAGAAACAGCACCGGGCCTATGACTGAACCTTGTGGAATCCCACTCGACACATTAGCCCACTCCGACACTTCAGCACGTACCATCACTCGTTGTTTCCTTCATGTCAGGTATTCCCTGATCCATGGCAGTACTTTTCCCGTTATTCCTGCCTGCTCCTCTAATTTTTGCACCAGTCTCTTGTGTGGTACTGTGTCAAAAGCCTTCTTCAGTCTAAAAATATGAAATCTACCCATCCCTCTCTCTCCTGTCTTACTTCTGTTACCTTATCGTAGAACTCGAGTAGATTTGTGACACAGGATTTCCCATCTCTGAAGCCGTGGTGACTGTCATATATGAGCCCAATCTTTTCAATGTGTTCCACCACTTTTCTCCTGATAATCTTTTCCATGGCTTTACATACTATACAAGTCAGTGACACTGGTCTGTAGTTTAATGCTGCCTGTCTGTCCCCTTTCTTAAAAATTGGAACTACATGTGCTGTCTTTCACGCCTCAGGCAACTGCCCTGTTTCGATAGATTTACTGAAGATTGCTGCTAATGGCACACACAGTTCCTCTGCTTCCTCTCTCAGTATACATGAAGATATGTTATCTGGGCCCACCGCCTTTGAGGTATCGAGTTCGTCTAGCAGTTTCTTCACCTCTACCTTGGTTATCTGTATTGTGTCCAGCACCTGCTGGTGCACCCTACCTCCACAGTTTGCTGGAAGCATTCATGACTCTGTTGTGAATACTTCTCTAAATCGTTTGTTTAGTTCATCACATACTTCTTGGTCACTCTTCGTGAGCTCCCCTCCTTCTTTCCCCAGACTGATTACCTGGTCCTTGACTGTTGTTTTTCTCCTAATGTGACTGTTCCATACTGGCGCTGCATATTCCAGTACAGGCCTTACGTACACTGTGTACAATGTCGTGAATGACTCCTTACTCAGATGTCTAAACGCCAATCTCAGGTTTGCCAATCTCCCATATGCTGCAGCAGTTATTTGATTGATGTGTGCCTCAGGGGACATGTTCGTTATAATGCTTACTCCAAGATCCTTTTCTTTAATTGACGTTTGCAGCTGTTGGTTTCCTAACCTGTACTCCGTTGCGTCTTCCGTGTCCTCCAATTTCATACTTTACATTCTAGGGGTTAAACTCCATGGAGCTATTTTCGACCATACTTTTAGTTATCCAGATCCCCTTGTATTAACTATCCTCGCCCTGTATCCTCCCATTAGTTTCACATCATCAGTGAACATGACATTCTAATCTATTCACTTCACCATGTCTTTCACGTATACAAGATACGCACCGGCTATACTGACCTTGTGAATCCCACTCGACACTTAGCCACTCGACATTCAGCACGTACCATCATCGTGTTCCTTCATGTCAGTATTCCCTGATCATGGCAGTACTTTTCCGTTATTGCCTGCTCCTCTAATTTTGCCCGTTCTTGTGTGTACTGTGTCAAAGCCTTCTTGCAGTCTAAAAATATGAAAATCTACCATCCCTTCCTCCTGCTACTCTGTTACTTATCGTAGAACTCGAGTAGATTGTGACACAGGATTTCCCATCTCTGAAGCGTGGTGACTGTCAATATGGCCCAATCTTTCAAGTTCCACACTTTTTCCTGTAATCTTTCCATGGCTTTACATACTATACAAGTCAGTGACACTGGTCTGTAGTTTATGCTGCCTTCTGTCCCCTTCTTAAAATGGAACTACATGTGTGTCTTTCACGCTCAGGCAACTGCTGTAAGATTTACTGAAGATTGCTGCTAATGGCACACACAGTTCCTCTGCTCCTCTGCTCAATACATGAAGTTGTTATCTGGCCACCGCCTTGAGGTATCGAGTCGTCTAGCGTTTTTCACCTCTCCTTGGTTATCTGTATTGGTCCAACCTGGTGCACCCTACCTCCACAGTTTGCTGGAGCATTCATGCTCTGTTGTGAATACATTCTCTAAATCGTTTGTTTAGTCCACATACTTCTTGGTCACTCTTCGTGAGCTCCCCCTTTTCCCAGACTGATTATGGTCCTTGACTGTGTTTTTCTCCTAATTGTGTATAACAACTTTGTCAGATTTGCTTTTGATGCTATGCGTTCTCGTATGCCTGGCCTCTCTCCTTATCCCTGATATTCGTTTCTGGTTCTTCTCTCAGCTCCTTGTTTATTAGTCATTTGCCTTTTACTTTTCATGCTCTAGCCACTGCTTGGCTTTACACCTCTAATTAACCAGGCTCTGGTTACATTTTTTCTGCTGCCTTTGGTCCTGACTTTCTCTGCCTCCCTGCACTAGTGGTCACTATTTCCATCATTCATTTACTGTCTTTCATCTAGTTCTTTTCCCCTGCACTTCATGCGGGAACTTTCATCCATGTAGTCCCCTTTTGAAGTTCGTTTCTTCTTGTTTCGTCTGCTGCATTCTCCACTGTTACTCTCAAGATATCAAACTCGGACATCATGATCATTAGCGCCATGGGTCTTTGTGGTTTATCCCTTGTCTGAACTATCAAGTGAATGGATCCAGGCTTGCTGCAACATCCTCCCGCTCTCTTGTTGTACCCTACATTTTGGTGCATGAAAGTGTCTCCAATAAGTCTCCAAATCTTAGCCTCCATGTTTTAGTCCCCATGTGGCTCTAGGTTTTCCCGTCATCTCTTTGATTGAAATCCCCTTATAAGGCAATTTGTCCTCCCATTGAGCCTCTGGCCACTTCAGCTAGTGTACACCATTGCCATTGGCACATCATACTCTTCTCTTGTTCTCCTGCTGTTAATTGGGTTATGCATCACGTGTCATCACCTTTGGACCCATCTAAAGTTCCTACAATGAAGTCGTCTGTTTCTTCTTTCCATTCCTCCATCTCCTCAATATCCACGTTTTTTTATGAGATGACTCTCTCCCCCTGTCTCTCTGTCTTTTCTCATAATCTGTTATCCACGTGGAAAAATTGCATCTGTTATCATCCCTATAAGTTTTGTCTCTGTTAGTGCTACGATGTCAGGTGATGCATCAATGATGCATTCTTGCCACTCTTCACCCTTATTTGTTATTCCATCTGCATTGGTGTACCATACCTTTAGCTTCATTTCCATTACTGTATTTTTGAAGGTAGAAGAGGAAGGCGCAGGCTGGGAGGGTGGGAGGCAGGGCACAATATTATGGGAGGCTGCTGTGATTGTGGAATTAGTGCTTAGGGGGGTGGTGGCTATGGAGTGAGGTTCATTTCTGTTTACTGTGTTTGGTTGATATGTGGTGACAAGGGATTGAGAGGTTTCTGTAAGCATTTGTGTTTGATGTTCCCCCAAATGCTGAGCTTTCCTGTCTGTTGTTGCCTGTCCTGTCTCTATTTCCTTCCACTAGTTTTGTCTTGCTCTCACTTTCAGTTGTTCCCTTTCCTTTCGTGTTCTGTCTCGATTGAGGAACACTTTTTGATAATCTGGAGAGTCCAATAACAGTGGTTTCTGTTGTAGTATCCTGTTCCATGCCACATCTGTCTTGAATGTCAATCTAATTGGTCGGTTTTTTTCCCTCGAATACCCCCCAAGTCTGTGAAAATTTTCTACCTGAGACATGTCCTTCTCTCCTGGTATTGCAATGATCTTAATCTGTTTTCTCCCAATGCTTTCTTTCATCGTAGGTCTGCCCTTCAGCCTCCTGAAGCCCACGAATAATTATTGACCTCTCCCTCTCCTCTTCCCATTTCTTTTCCCTCTGTATTTCTGGATCTGATTTAAACATCTCCTTTGCTGTTTCCCTAATCATCTCCCAGACACCATGATGGCCTGATATTACTGCTGCAAAAGACTGCTTACCCCAATCCCCTCCTTCAGTTCCCTCGTTGCCTGCTGATGTTCCCATTTCAGTCATTTTGCTCCTTTCGGACCTCATCTTTAGATCCTGCTTCAGCACATCCATTTCTTCCTCCAATCTCTGTATCTTTGCCTCAGCTACTACAGCTCGTGATTCCCACTTCTTTCTCTCTGCAGATATTTGCTCTAACATGTTATTGCAAAGATCGATTAACTATTTCTCCCATTGTTGTTCCATTTTGTTCTTGAGCCGTTCTACCCATTCTTCCTTTTCGAACCAGCCATCATTGGTTCCCTTGCCTTTACGTCCTCCCTTTTGAGATCCCATTTTGTTTTTATCCTGTTGGGATGTTCTCGCTGCTTCAGCTTATGGTAAAAATGTGTGTGTGTGGTGGGGGATTTATGAGCTAATGTGTTAGGTTAGGTTTGTGTATGTGTGTGTGTTTGTGTACTCACCTAGTTGAGGTTGCAGGGGTCGAGTCCAAGCTCCTGGCCCCGCCTCTTCACTGGTCGGTACTAGGTCACTCTCCCTGAACCCTGAGCTTTATCATACCTCTGCTTAAAGCTATGTATGGATCCTGCCTCCACTACATCGCTTCCCAAACTATTCCACTTCCTGACTACTCTGTGGCTGAAGAAGTACTTCCTAACATCCCTGTGATTCATCTGTGTCTTCAACTTCCAACTGTGTCCCCTTGTTGCTGTTTCCCATCTCTGGAACATCCTGTCTTTGTCCACCTTGTCAATTCCTCTCAGTATTTTGTATGTCGTTATCATGTCCCCCCCCATCTCTCCTGTCTTCCAGTATCGTCAGGTTGATTTTCCTTAACTTCTCCTCGTAGGACATTCCTCTTAGCTCTGGGACTAGTCTTGTTGCAAACCTTTGCACTTTCTCTAGTTTCTTTACGTGCTTGGCTGGTGTGGGTTCCAAAAACTGGTGCCGCATACTCCAATATGGGCCTAACGTACACGGTGTCAGGGTCCTGAAACGATTCCTTATTAAGATGTCGGAATGCTGTTCTGAGGTTTGCTAGGCGCCCATATGCAGCAGCAGTTATTTGGTTGATGTGCGTTTCAAGAGATGTGCCTGGTGTTATACTCACCCCAAGATCTTTTTCCTTGAGTGAGGTTTGTAGTCTCTGGCCCCCTAGACTGTATTCCGTCTGCGGTCTTCTTTGCCCTTCCCCAATCTTCATGACTTTGCACTTGGTGGGGTTGGACTCCAGGAGCCCATTGCTGGACCAGGTCAGCAGCCTGTCCAGATCGCTTTGTAGTTCTGCCAGGTCTTCGATCGAATGAATTCTTCTCATCAACTTCACGTAATCTGGAAACAGGGACACTTCGGAGTCTATTCCATCCGTCATGTCGTTCACAAATACCAGAAACAGCACTGGTCCTAGGACTGACCCTTGTGGTACCCTTGGGTACAAACCTCTCCTCAGCCTCCTTGCACATGGTTGTTACATATTCCATCATCTCATTAGCTGGCTTCCCTGCCAGTTCTCTGTCCCACTGAACCCTGTTCAGGAAGTTTCCTCATTCCCCCTGTAGTCCCCTTTTTTGTAGTTTGGCTTCATTCGCTCTGGCCCTTCCTGCTTCCCCTCCACTTGTAGCTCTACTGTGTATTCGAAGCTTAAAAACCACATGATCGCTGTGTGTGTGTGTGTGTGTTGTGTGTGTTGGTGTGGCGTGTGTGTGTGTGTGTGTGTGTGTATGTTGTGTGTGTGTGTGTGGTGTGTGGTGTGGTGTGTGTGTTTGTGTGTGGTTTAGTGTGTGTGTGGTGTGTGTGTGTGTGTGTGTGTGTGTGTTGTGTGCGGCGTGTGTGTGTGTGGCGTGTATGTGTATGTGTGTGTTGTGTGCGTGTATGTGTATGTGGTGTGGTGTGTGTGTGTTGTGTGTGCGTGCGTGTGTGTGCGTGTATGTGTATGTGTATGTGTGTGTGTGTGTGTTGTGCGTGCGTGTGTGTGTGCGTGTATGTGTGTGGGGTGTGTGTGAGCGCAACGCATGCTTCGTCCCTAGTATATTGTTAAAGAAATGAGTGACTTTCTTAGATAAGAGCATGATCTTTTTTTAATTCCCACCCTTTCAGAACTTCTCATGACTCAGCCCATCATTAACTCTAAAACCTCATGAGGTCATCCTTTCCCCTTGTTAGCTTTTTAATTACTCTGCGGTTAGTGATCCTCGTGTGTTTCTTCATATTTCATAACCCACAAGCACAAATTCTTTTTTGAAGCTTATTGTTTTTAAATTTATCACATTTCAATCCAGTTATTTGATTTATAATTTAACCCGGCATCCAAGAAGACTTTATAGTTTATAATAATATTCTGGCGTTTTTTTTACCATGTGGACAGAACAAGAATTTGTAAAAGTTTCGCTCTTAAGAGTTTCTAAAGTCATTGGCTTGGAAAGGTTTACACAGAGCGAAACGTTTTCTAAATAAATTATTATGCACTCACGTCAGCCCCCGTAACTCGAGGTTACGCCTTTCAAATAATTTTTAGTAGTTAATTATTGACTACAGATCTATTTTGTATCATTGTATGTATGTCCCGTATATCTGGAACCATATTGGAAGTGAAAGAAACAGCAAAATAACGGAACGTGTTCAATGTGACCTCCATTATTATTAAAACATGATCCTGACGAAAATCCATCAAGAAGTACAACTGGGGGAAGAAAAACAGTGGCAAAAAAGGAATTTTACTGTGACGTTTCATTTGTGGATTTATTCTTCAATTTAAACTGATGAAGCCTGAAAAAGAAGACTGGAGAAGCCGTTCACAGGCGAAACGTCTCAGTGGCTTTCTGCAACTGTGTTGTTGTCACTATTTGTCGGGTTTTCGCTATATGTCTCCCAGTGAATGGTATTAGGAGTGATGGTGTTACAGGCGTCGATGTTGAGATCCTGGAGATGTAAACACTCTATTTTCTCCGCGTGGAATCCCCAAGAAGGTTCCTTGATGTTTGGGGGGGCTCTTGTTTAGGGAAAATTGGAGTCTCCGTCCCGAATAAGCCTGAATGCCTTCCACATCCCCCCCAGGCGCGTATAATCTCAGGTTTTAGCGCTTCCCCCTTGATTATAATAAAATTTAACCGGTGGAATAAATCTTCAGTAACTTTTTCCACCACGCCTCAACCCAAACCGACCTCCAGAGGGAAAACAAGCAACGGGGTGCAATTAGCTCCGTCGCAGGTAAATAAACTGATTATTTTGCTTTTCGAAACCAGACTAACGGGGGAACATTTAGGGTGTGTGTGTGTGTGTTGGGGGTGTGTTTTTGGGTGGTGGTGGTTGGTGTGTATGTGTGTGTGTGTTTGGTGACAGCAGCAGCAAAGCCCGGACACTTTATGCCCAAAAAAGAGAGAAGCAACACCCGGGGCATTAGGGGTTTTCCCCTTTTTGGAATAGGGGAATGAGAGATTGGATGATTTTTAAGTTTTTAGGAGACCGGACAATTGTTTCCTGATGCTGGTCTTAATCATATGATGACCCACAGCGGGAGCTTTTGGTTATCTGACCGAGGCCTTCCGCGGGCTTCCCGTTCCACCCCTTTAAAAACTAATGGTCGTAGTTATAACCATTTTTCTAGGTGAATGAGAGAATTTTTGTTGTTGTTGATTCGCCGGTACTCTCCCTTTGCCCGGGTCTTTTCCAGATGGTGACCCGGTTTTTGGCTCCCTGTCTTGGGAGTGTCTTGAGACCTATGTCTTCCGTGGGAGGAGGTATAATGCCTTCTCTACTGGGGGACCACTGTCCCCAGGCCTAGCCACATTCCCCGCCCTCACGGGGCTTGTAGGGAGAAGCTAGGCCTCCGGGTGCCTTTTTTCCCCACCCCAGGGGGAAGGGAAGAAATGGCATTTCTTGCGAGCTGCAGGTGGTAGCAAGCTCTGGCTGGGGGCACCTACCCTGCCCTAGAAGGGCTGGCATGGTTTTCCCCTCAAGAGAGAAGTAACACCGGAAATTTTAAATGTGTTCCCATCTCTGTGTGTTCTATAAACAATGGTTTTATAAAATCAAAATTAATCTAAAGCATGTGATCTCTCAAAATAATACTGATATTGAAATTAAATAATGATAATTTATGACAGTTTTTAAATGAAAAAAATGTGAATATTTTTATCAATTAAATAAACAAAACAGCGTAACACCAATATAAATTAATAAATAATAATAATTATTATTATTATTTTTTATTATTATATTATTTGAAATTAGAAGACAGTGTGGGGTTAGAACCGATATAATTTTAGAGGGCAGATTAGGGTTGTTCAGGTTAGTTTGGCGTTTTTAGAGAGGATGGAGGAAAATAAAATGAACAAGAGGGTGTGTAAAGCCCGAGTGGGAGGTAGAGGGGGGGGGCAAGGGGGCGTCACAAGAATGGGAATGTTTTTATTTTAAAAGTCACCCGCCCTTGGTAGAACGTGGTAACTGTGGTAAAGCAGCAGTAGCAACTGCCCTAAAAAATTAAAGAAAAAAAACAATAATTAGCATTTTTATTATTTATCCTTATGTTATTCTTGTTATCCAATAGTATTAAGGCTTTTTGGGGAAAAAAAGTTATTGAAAGGTGTGAAGAATTTTCTTGTGAGGAGCGTGAGGGTCAGATTATGGAAGTTAGCAGAGCAGGAGGAAAAAAATTTCCAGCCCCCAGTGATCCTAAGAGGGGAATATGATGCCGCCAGGGCGGTTAATAGCTTTGTCGAGGAGCTGGTAAAACTAGAATGTCGGAGAGAGTCCTCTCTTCAAAGATAATGAATATTATATGAAAATGTGAGTTTCCGCTGTTGCTGTATGTTGGTGACACAGTACTTAGCGAGATTCTAAAAAGAAATTGCAGATCTAATTTAGTGGAAGATTTTGGAAAGGTGGGGTTGAAAGAAAGGGTTGGAAAACGAAGTTTGAGAGGTGAGACGGTGTGTGTGGTGGGGTGTGTGTGTGTGTGTGTGTGGTGTGTGTGTGAAAATGAGTGCGTGTGTGAAGGGTGTGTGAGTTTTACACGCTAGTTCGGGTTGCAGGGTTTGATTACAGCTCCTGGCCCCGCCTCTTCACGGGCCCGCTACGAGGTCACTCTCCTGCTTCATGAGTTTTAAATCATACCTGCTCTTAAAGCTGTGTATGGATCCTACCTCTACTACATCACTTCCCAGACTATTCCATTTCCTGACAACTCTGTGACTGAAGGAATACTTCCTAACATCGCTGTGATTCACCCGAGTCTTCAACTTCCAACTGTGACCCCTTGTTGCTGTGTCCCATCTCTGGAGCATCTGTCTCTACCCACCTTGTCGATTCTTCTCAGTATTTTTTTGTCATACCCCCCTATTTCTCCTGTCCCCCAGTGTCGTCAGGTCGATTTCCCTAACCAATCTCGTAGGACATTCCCCTTAGCTCCGGGGCCAATCTTGTTGCTAACCTTTGCACTTTCTCTTATTTCCTTACGTGGGCCCAAACTGGTGCTGCATACTCCAATATAGGCCTAACGTACACGGTGTACAGGGTCCTGAACGATTCCTTATTGGGATGTCGGGAAAGCTATTCTTAGGTTTGCTAGGCACCCCTATGTTGCACCAGTTATTTGGTTGATGTGGGCCTCAAGAAGTGGGCCCCGGTGCTATACTCAATCCAGATCCTTTTCCTTGAGTGAGGTTTGTAGACTCTGGGCCCCCCCAGACTGTACTCCGTGTACGGTCTTCTTTGCACTTCCCCAGTTTCATGACTTTGCACTTGGCGGGATTTAACTCCAGGAGCCAGCCAGATCCCTTTGTGGTTCTGCCCGGTCCTCGTCTGATTGAAATTTTTTCATCAACTTCACATCATCTGCAAACAGGGACACTTCTGAGTCTATTCTTTCCTCATGTTTTGCATATCTCAGAAACGCACCGGTCCTAGGACGACCCCTGTGGAACCCGCTCGTCACAGGCACTCCTCTGACACCCCGTCACGTACCATGACTCGCTACTGTCTTCCTGACAGATATTCCTTGATCCTTTGCAGTACCTTCTTGTTATCCCTGTCTCGTCCTCTAGCTTTTGCACCACTCTCTTGTGTGGAACTGTGTCCAACGCCTTTTTTACAGTAAAAAAAAAGCAGTCTACCCCCCCCTTTTTTTCTTGTCGTACTGTTGTACCCTGTCATGAACTCAGTAGGTTTGTGACACAGGATTTCCCCTTCCTGAAACCGTGCTGGTTGTCTTTGATAAGCTCATTCGTTTCTAGGTGTTTCACCACTCTTCTCCTGATAATCTTCTCAATGACTTTGCACTATACACATCAGTGACACAGGTCTGTAGTTTAATTCTTCGTGTCTGTCTCCTTTTTTAAAAATTGGAATATATTTGCGGTCTTCCACACCTCACGTAGTCGCCCTGTTTTGATTGTGTTGATTGTTGTTAGTGGTACACATAGCGCCTCTGCTCCCTCTCTCAGGACCCATGGAGAGATGTTTTCCGGTCCCATCGTCTTTAAGGTGTCTAGCTCGCTTAGCAGCACTCTTCACTTCTTCCTCGGTTGTTTGTATTGTGTCCAACAACTTGATGTACCCATACCTCTCCGTCTTTCTGGAGTCCCCTCTGTCTTCTCAGTGAGTACTTCTTTGAATCTCATGTTGAGCTCCACACATACTTTTCGGTCGTTTCTTGTGATCTCCCATCCTTCCTTCCTCATCCTGAGTACCTGTTCCTTAACTGTTGTTTTCCTCCTGATGTGGCTGTACAACAGTTTCGGGTCAGATTTGGCTTTTGCTACTGTCATTTTCGTATTATCGTTGGGCCTTCTTCTACCTATGTATATTCATTTCTGCTTCCCTCTCCACTTGTAACTCTATTATGTATTCGAAGCTCTGAACCACGTGGTCACTGGCCCCGAGGAATCTTTCATATCTTCAATATCTGCACTACTCAGGGTGAATATTAGGTCCAGTCTTGCTGGTTCATCCTCTTCTTTCTCTGGCAGTGTCCTTTACAGTTGGTACTTAGGTTTTCCAGTACCACCTCCAACATATTAGCCGTCCACGTTTGTGGGTCCCCATATGGCTCTGGCCCATGTGGCTATAGTCCTGGCCACTTCAGCCAGTGTGTCAGCCATCGCTCTGTTACTCTCATCATACTTTTGCCTTGACCTCCTCCTGTTCTGTGGTGGGTTTTACATTACTGCAATTTCCACTTGGACCTCCAGACGGAAGTGTTCCTATTATATAGTCTCTGACTTCTCTGTCTCCTCCGCTCATCAAATCCCATTGGGTTTTGATGAAGAGTGCCACTCCTCCACCTCCCTCTGTTCCCTCTGTCTTTCCTCAGGATCTGATATCCCGTTGGAAAGATGGCATCTGTTATCATTCCTGTGAGCTTGGTTTCTGTGAGAGTTATTATGTCTGGTGATGCCTCTTTGATTCTTTCGTGCCACTCCTCCCACTTACTCGTTATTCCATCAGCGTTGGTGTACCACCCTTCAGAGGGTATGCGTGTGTGTGAGAGAGGGTGCGTATATACGAGGGTGCGTGTTCGTGAGGGTGCTTGTGTGAAGATGCGTATGCATATTTTGTGTGTGTGCTCTTTTAATTTGAATGCAGAAGGGAAACAGGAACATTTTCATAAGATTCTAAAAAACACACACTGATCCTCAGTTATATGAAGCAGATAGAGACATTTTTTTACTGCTATGGTAAATACAGGATTTACCAAATACTATTCAGATACAGACATAAAATACGCAACCCAGCTGTGTATGAATATGTAAGTCTGGTGGAAGGTAATGTGAAGTGTTCCATCTTGCCCAACAGGAGAAACTTACGAGTTTAGCCAAAGTAAGAAGATATGTACTAGGTATGCACTAGACGTGCACTCAGAAGAGGTAGACACTGACAGATTCTTCGCAACAGAACCAGAACGAGGAACCACGAATGGAAACTACGAGCATGGATGAACGACTGGTAGCGACACTAGAAAGCAGCACCGCTTCATAGTCAGGACAGCAGAGAACTGGAACAGTCTAAAACAGAAGAAACAATTCACGGCTTCAGATATGATAAATCCAGGTGAAGTAGGTAACAGAAAAATCAAGAAGCGGGATCAAAAGCTGGCGTCTCAAAAATCTGCAAAATCATCTAAGTCATTACAAAGGGAGTTGGCAGATTTTCTTTTCGACTGTGGTAAGAGCATAAAAATTAGGCAGCAACAGATTTCATGTGTGGTAACCCAAGGCTGCTGATCGATACCAACTCTGGCACGGTGCTTTCATCTGCCCTCCCTCCCTCTCTCCCTACCTTCAATCTCCCTCCTGCTTTCCTCTCACTGCCTCTTCCATCACTCGTCAGCGGTCATTCCAGGCACTCCTTTCCTATTTTTTTACCCAATGAAATACCTTTCATTTAATTAAGTTTTGATTCTGTGTTTGGTTCTTTGGTTAATTCC
>NW_026465813.1:0-13634 GCF_026875155.1 Cherax quadricarinatus
TTTTGGCCCCGGGGAGGAATAGACTCTGAGGTGTCCCTGTTTGAAATGACGTGAAGTTGATGAGAAAAAAACACTCGATCGAAGACCAGGCAGAACTACAAAGGGATCTGGACAGGCTGCAGACCGGGTCCATAAAATTTGGGTTTCCTGGAGTTCAATCCCACCAAGTGCAAAGTCATGAAGATTGGGGAAGGGCAAAGAAGGCCGCAGACGGAGTACAGTCTAGGGGGTCAGAGACTACAAACCTCACTCAAGGAAAAAGATCTTGGGGTGAGTAAAAACACCAGGCACATCTCCTGAAGCGCACATCAACCAAAAACTGCTGCAGCATATGGGCGCCTAGCAAACCTCAGAACAGCATTCCGACATCTTAATAAGGAATCGTTCAGGACCCTGTACACCGTATACGTTAGGCCCATATTGGAGTATGCGGCACCAGTTTTGGAACCCACACCTAGCCAAGCACGTAAAGAAAACTAGAGAAAGTGCAAAGGTTTGCAACAAGACTATCCCAGAGCTAAGAGGTATGTCCTACGAGGAGAGGTTAAGGGAAATCAACCTGACGACACTGGAGGACAGGAGAGATAGGGGGACATGATAACGACATACAAAATACTGAGGGGAATTGACAAGGTGGACAAGACAGGATGTTCCAGAGTTTGGACACAGCAACAAGGGGACACAGTTGGAAGCTAAAGACACAGATGAATCACAGGGATGTTAGGAAGTATTTCTTCAGCCACAGAGTAGTCAGTAAGTGGAATAGTTTGGGAAGCGATGTAGTGGAGGGAGGATCCATACATAG
The DNA here is from genome assembly GCF_026875155.1 of Cherax quadricarinatus. NCBI lineage: Eukaryota > Metazoa > Arthropoda > Malacostraca > Decapoda > Parastacidae > Cherax > Cherax quadricarinatus. The sequence goes on from NW_026465813.1 coordinate 806, forward strand.
CTTTAAGCAGAGGTATGATAAAGCTCACGGCTCGGGGAGAGTGACCTAGTAGCGATCAGTGAAGAGGCGGGGCCAGGAGCTCGGACTCGACCCCCGCAACCTCAACTAGGTGAGTACAACTAGGTGAGTACACACACACACACACACACACACACACACACACACACACACACACACACACACACACACACACACACACACACACACACACACACAAGGTGGACAGAGACGAGATGTTCCAGAGAGGGGACGTTGAAGTTGAAGACTCAGATGAGTCACAGGGATGTTAGGAAGTATTTCTTCAGTCATAGAGTGGTCAGGAAGTGGAACAGTCTGGCGAGTGATGTAGTGGAGTCAGGAACCACACATAGCTTTAAGACGAGGTATGATAAAGTTCAGGGAGCAGGGAGAGAGAGGACCTAGTAGCGTTCAGTGAAGAGGCGGGGCCAGGAGCTGAGTCTCGACCCCTGCAACCACAATTAGGTGAGTACACACACACACATTATGTATGTAGTCTGCCACCTCTACTTCGTTATCAACGTCATTCCACTTACTGACCACCCTGTTACTGATCCCTGTCTTTCATTACCAACTGTGCCCTCGTGTTCCCATTTCTCCCTCGCAGTCTAACCCGGTCCACCCTATCAAGCTTTCTGAATATCTTGACTTTTTATGTCTCTCCTTGTTTTTCTATTCTATCATGTCGTCAGATTCAAGTTCTTCAGTCGTTTTATTATTCATTTCCCTTAGCTATGGTGCTAGTCTCACTGCAAACGTTTGCACCTTTTTCCAGTTTTGTATTCCCTTTATTAGGTGTGGGTTTTATGCTGTTTTTTTTATACTCGAAGATAGGCTTGATGTAACCTGTATAAAGGGTCTTGAATGCTTCTTGAGATTCCCTGAAATTTTATTTTAAAATTTCGTCAAGCGTGCATTCCCCTGCAGAGGTCATTTAGTTGATGCTTGCCTCAGCTAATTGTTTCTGCACTATGCTCACCTCTGCAGTATTTTTTTTTCTTTAGCGATGATTACAGCTTCTGTTCCCCTAGTCTGTATTCGTTTTTTAGTCTTCTTCCCGTATCCCCAATTTTTCATAACCTTTGCATTTCCTGAGGTTGAATTTCAGCAGCCACTTGTCTGACCAATCGGCAGTTTCTTTCCTTGTCCCAACAGACTTTTATACTTCGTAAATTTTATATCTTTCTGAAAGCATGATACATCTACTTTATATTTTCTGGTATTCTTTCACATATATCAGAAAAAGTACCGGTCATATTAATGATTTTTTTGGAACCCCACTTATTACACTTGATTAGTTTGGCACCACTTCACTGACAATGACTCTTGCAAACCATAAAGTACTTTGATCCAAACTGTAGTGCATTAACTGTTAAACCTTAACTTTTTATAGATTTTGTCTGTCAATTGTGAGATAGTGTCAAATGCCTTTTACAGTCCGCGAAAATGCAATTCCTCCCATCCCTTTCTTGCCTCATTTTTGCTACTTTTTCATAGAACTAGCGGGTTTGTGAAAGTGGATTTTCCATTTCTAAAACCCTTGCGGGTTTTGTGAAATAACTTCTTTGCAGGTGACCCCCCCCCACCCCAATCTCCACTTTGATTCATACACAGTATGTTAATGATACTGGCTTATTCATCTGTCCTTAAATATTGTGAATACATTTGCTTTCAATTCAGATTCCTGGCAATTGTACCGATCCAGGGGACTTGTAGATTTCAGTTAGCAGTTTGTATAGTGCCTCGGACCCTCAGGCGGAATCCATCGGGTCCCATTACCTTTGATGCTTGCAGCTCACTCTTAAGTTTCTTCGCCTCTTACTGTGTTACGTGTGTTGTGTCAAATAAATATCTTACGATGCGCTTTTTCCTTTCGGTCTCTGGTGTGGGCCACTGTTTCCACTGAGATTATTCTGATTCTTTTGTCTTCCTTTTGCCCTTTTTCTCGTAGGCTCTACTTCCTTCAGTTTTTTACCTTCATTTTACTGTCTTCTCGCCTAGCTGCGTAGTATTTTTTTGATTCAGATTTGGCTTTTGCTATTATATTATTCTCAGACTGCCACTCGACAATACTTTTCACCCTTGCGTGTTCGTTTGTGTACCCAGTGTGTACAGGAAGGGGAGACGGGAAGGACGACAAGAGAGAACCAACAACCAACAGCAATTTGTTGGTTGTTAAAGGAGCAGAGCTCTGCTCGTACTGCCCCCGGTTTTTTCGCTAATACCCTGAGTATCAGAGCCCAAACCGAAATTGGCTGTCTCCCAAAATTTGCGCTGAAAGACTCGCAGGGTTTAGCGTTTCGGGAAATCTAATAATAGTAATCGTAATGTTCTGTCTTCATTTGTTGGTCAATTCTAAAAACGTTCTTAAAGTTTCAAGTGTTTTGTAGCCATTTTTACCTCCTCTTTGGATCCCATCCCAACTGTTTAACCCTTTTTGGGCAAAGAAGTAATGTATTGAAATCCTTTTACACTTCTCTGTTTACAGTTGTGGCCACTTGATTCTCCCTGGATGGTGCAGTAGTCCTAGTAATTTCTTTGTCGTCTTTTTATTCTTATTTTTGTATCTTTTCCCTTGTCAACCAGTATCAGAATATTAAATTTTTTCCCTTTTTCTTAAACTTTTCTTTCTATGTTCTTAGAGACTGTTTGTAGCATTTTCCGTGCCTTATCTCTCTCCTCCTTCACATTTTTTTTCATTTTATCACCCATTTAGCTTGCCCGTGTATGCTTTTAAAACGCCTTCCCATGTATCTCTTCCTTCCTTTTTTTTCCCCTTCCCTGATTCCTCCCTCATTTCTCTCCCCCGGCCTTTTCTCACTGTTTCCCCCTGCCTGTCCTCCTCTGCTTCCTCTCTGCTGCCCCTGTTCCATTAAATTTCTCCTTCTTTGCCTCCTTTGCACACCTGCCATTTCCTTTCTCCTTTTTCCCCTTTCCTCTCAACACTCGTTTCCCTTCTCACCTCCTTACCTCACTTTCTTCCTCTCACCTCTCAAACCTCTCTCCCATTCGCCTACTTCTCTTTCTCCCCTCTCACCTCCCCTATTTTTCTTTCTCCTTCTCACCCCCCCACCTCTCTCCCCACCTCTCACTTCCCTACCTCTCTTTCTCCCTCTCACTTCATTACCTTTCTTTCTCCCTCTCACCTCCCCCCCCTCTTTCTCCCTCTCACCTCCCCACCTCTTTTCTTCTCCCTCTAAACCCCCCCTACCTCTCTTTCCTCCCTCTCACCTCCCTACCTCTCTTCCCCCTCTGTCCTTCGTACCTCCCCCCCCCCCAACCTCACCTCAGCCAGCCAAATGTGACACATTCCCAGCAGGGAAATTTAATGAAATTATATGATAATGTAGTATGTCGTATTGTGGGAGAATATGTAGAACACCCGCCCGGGTCCTCTTTCCCTGAAATTCCTTGTGTCTCCCACACCACGCCGGGGGAAGGAGCAGGAACGAGACGATTTCTTTTATTTGTTTAATAAAAATTAGTTTACGTCAGGGGGCTGCTCTGTTCTGTGTGACATTACACAATGGGAACAAAACTGTTTTCCCTGTCATATTCCATCACGCAGATGGGATTCATACAAGATGTTAAAAGCTGTCAAAAGGTGGCGGAAGAGAAGGGGAAGGCGGAGGAGGAGCGTAAAGGAGCGTGAGGAAAATGGGAGGAGAAAGGATGTACAGAAATAAACGTGAAGGGAAGATGAGCTTTATCTTTTTTTTTCTTTTTTATTTTTTTAACAAAATTGGATACACCAGCAGAATGTTGATACCCTATTTTATATGATATGTGGCGTCTACGAGGTGTTGATGTCCGTCAGGCTGAGCTGGCAGGCTTCCGCGAGGCAGTGAAGAGAAATAAATGTTGGAGGTGTGGGGGGAAGAGGAAGGGAGGGAGTAAGGAGGCAGCTGGAGAGGAGCTATCTTACGGTAGTGTATTAGGAACATCATGTGTTGCTATGTTAGAAACATCGTGTGTTGCTGTGTTTGGAACAGCATGTGTTGCTGTGTTAGGAACATCATGTGTTGCTATGTTAGAAACATCGTGTGTTGCTGTGTTTGGAACAGCATGTGTTGCTGTGTTTGGAACATGTGTTGCTGTGTTTGGAACAGCATGTGTTGCTGTGTTTGGAACAGCATGTGTTGCTGTGTTTGGAACATCATGTGTTGCTGTGTTAGGAACATCATGTGTTTTCTGTGTTTGGGAACAGCATGTGTTGCTGTGGTTTGGAACAGCATGTGTGCTGTTTTGGAACATCATGTGTTGCTGTGTTTGGAACAGCATGTGTTGCTGTGTTTGGAACAGCATGTGTTGCTGTGTTTGGAACATCATGTGTTGCTGTGTTAGGAACATCATGTGTTGCTGTGTTTTGGAACAGCATGTGTTTTCTTGTTTGGAACAGCATGTGTTGCTGTGTTTGGAACATCATGTGTTGCTGTGTTTGGAACAGCATGTGTTGCTGTGTTTGGAACAGCATGTGTTGCTGTGTTTGGAACATCATGTGTTGCTGTGTTTGGAACATCATGTGTTTTCGTTTTTGGAAACATGTGTTGCTGTGTTGGAACTGTTTGCTGTGTTTTTGGGAAAATGTGTTTGCTGTGTTTGGAACATGCTTGCGTTTGGAACATCATGTGTTTGCTGTGTTTGAACATGCGTTGCTGTTTGGAACATGCGTTGCTGTTTGGAACATGCGTTGCTGTTTGGAACATCATGTGTTGCTGTGTTTGGAACATGCGTTGCTGTTTGGAACATGCGTTGCTGTTTGGAACATGCGTTGCTGTTTGGAACATCATGCGTTGCTGTTTGGAACATCATGTGTTGCTGTGTTTGGAACATCATGCGTTGCTGTGTTTGGAACATCATGCGTTGCTGTGTTTGGAACATGCGTTGCTGTTTGGAACATGCGTTGCTGTTTGGAACATCATGTGTTGCTGTGTTTGGAACATCATGCGTTGCTGTGTTTGGAACATCATGCGTTGCTGTGTTTGGAACATGCGTTGCTGTGTTAGGAACATCATGTGTTGCTGTGTTTGGATCATGCGTTGCTGTTTGGATCATGCGTTGCTGTTTGGAACATGTGTTGCTGTGTTAGGAATATCATGTGTTGCTGTGTTTGGGAAAATGTGTTGCTGTGTTTTTGGGAAACCTGTGTTGCGTGCTAGAAACATCATGTGTTTTCTGTGTTTGGGAAAATGTGTTGTTTTGGAACATCATGCGTTGCTGTTTGGAACATGTGTTGCTGTGTTAGGAACATCATGCGTTGCTGTTTGGAACATGTGTTGCTGTGTTAGGAATATCATGTGTTGCTGTGTTTGGAACATGTGTTGCTGTGTTTGGAACCTGTGTTGCTGTGCTAGAAACATCATGTGTTGCTGTGTTTGGAACATGTGTTGTTTGGAACATCATGCGTTGCTGTTTGGAACATGTGTTGCTGTGTTAGGAACATCATGCGTTGCTGTTTGGAACATGTGTTGCTGTGTTAGGAACGTCATGTGTTGCTGTGTTTGGAACATGTGTTGCTGTGTTAGGAACGTCATGTGTTGCTGTGTTTGGAACATGTGTTGCTGTGTTAGGAACATCATGCGTTGCTGTTTGGAACATGTGTTGCTGTGTTAGGAACGTCATGTGTTGCTGTGTTTGGAACATGCGTTGCTGTTTGGAACATGTTGCTGTGTTTGAAACATGTGTTGCTGTGTTTGAAACATGTGTTGCTGTGTTTGAAACATGTGTTGCTGTGTTTGGAACATGCGTTGCTGTGTTAGGAACATCATGTGTTGCTCTGTTTGGAACCTGTGTTGTGTTTGGAAGATCATGTGTTGCTGTGTTTGGAAAATGTGTTGCTGTGTTTGGAAAATGTGTTGCTGTGTTTGGAACAATGTGTTGCTGTGTTTGGAACATGTGTTGCTGTGTTTGGAACATGTGTTGCTGTGTTTGGAACATGTGTTGCTGTGTTTGGAACATGTGTTGCTGTGTTTGGAACATGTGTTGCTGTGTTTGGAAAATCATGTGTTGCTGTGTTTGGAACATGTGTTGCTGTGTTTGGGAAAATGTGTTGCTGTGTTTGGGAAAATGTGTTGCTGTGTTTGGGAAAATCATGTGTTCTGTGTTTGGAACATGTGTTTGCTGTGTTTGGAACATGTTGTTCTGTGTTTGGAACATGTGTTGCTGTGTTTGGAACATGTTTTTGCTTTTGTTTGGAACATGTGTTGCTGTGTTTGGGAAAATCATGTGTTGCTGTGTTGGAACATGTGTTGCTGTGTTTGGAACATGTGTTGCTGTGTTTGGAACATGTGTTCTGTGTTTTTGGGAAAAACATGTGTTGCGTGTTTGGAACATCCCTGCTTTTCTGTTTTGGGAAAATCATGCTTTGCTGTTTGGAACATGTATTGCTGTTTTTGGAACATGCGTTTTCTGTTTGGAACAAAGTTGCCCGTGTTTGGGAACATGTGTTACTGTGTTTGGATCATGTGTTGCTGTGTTTGAAACATATGTTGCTGTGTTTGGAACATCATGTGCTGCTGTGTTAGCATCATGTGTTGCTGTGTTTGGAACATGTGTTGCTGTGTTTGGAACATGCGCTGCTGTGTTAGGAACATCATGTGCTGCTGTGTTAGCATCATGTGTTGGTGTTTGGAACATGCGTTGCTGTGTTAGGAACATCATGTGCTGCTGTGTTAGCATCATGTGTTGCTGTGTTAGCATCATGTGTTGCTGTGTTTGGAACATGTGTTACTGTGTTAGGAACATCATGTGCTGCTGTGTTAGCATCATGTGTTGCTGTGTTTGGAACATGTGTTGCTGTGTTTGGAACATGTGTTGCTGTGTTTGGAACATGTGTTGCTGTGTTTGGAACATGTGTTGCTGTGTTTGGAACATGTGTTGCTGTGTTTGGAACATGTGTTTCTGGTTTGGAACATGTTTGCTGTTTTGGAACATGCCCCTGCTGTGTTAGGAACATGTGCTGCTGTGTTAGCATCATGTGTTGCTGTGTTTGGAACATGCGTTGCTGTGTTAGGAACATCATGTGCTGCTGTGTTAGCATCATGTGTTGCTGTGTTTGGAACATGTGTTGCTGTGTTTGAAACATGCGTTGCTGTTTGGAACATGTTGCTGTGTTTGGAACGTGTGTTGCTGTGTTTGGAACGTGTGTTGCTGTTTGGAACAAGTGTTGCTGTGTATGGAACAAGTGTTGCTGTGTTTGGAACATGTGTTGCTGTGTTTGGAAAATGTGTTGCTGTGTTTGGAACATGCGTTGCTGTGTTTGGAACATCATTCGTTGCTGTTTGGAACATGTGTTGCTGTGTTTGGAACATCATGTGTTGCTGTGTTTGGAACATCATGCGTTGCTGTTTGAAACATCATGCGTTGCTGTTTGGAACATGTATTGCTGTGTTTGGAACATGCGTTGCTGTGTTAGGAACATATGTGCTGTGTTTGGAACATATGTTGCTGTGTTTGGATCATGTGTTGCTGTTTGGAACATGCGTTGCTGTGTTTGGAACATCATTCGTTGCTGTTTGGAACATGTGTTGCTGTGTTTGGAACATCATGTGTTGCTGTGTTTGGAACATGCGTTGCTGTGTTAGGAACATCATGTGTTGCTGTGTTTGGAACCTGTGTTGCTGTGCTAGAAACATCATGTGTTGCTGTGTTTGGAACATCATGCGTTGCTGTTTGGAACATCGTGTTGCTGTGTTTGGAACATCGCGTTGCTGTTTGGAACATCGTGTTGCTGTGTTTGGAACATCGTGTTGCTGTGTTTGGAACATCGTGTTGCTGTGCTTGGAACATATGTTGCTGTGCTTGGAACATATGTTGCTGTGTTTGGAACATGTTGCTGTGTTTGGAACATGTTGCTGTGTTTGGAACATATTGCTGTGTTTGGAACATGTTGCTGTGTTTGGAACATGTTGCTGTGTTTGGAACATGTTGCTGTGTTTGGAACATGTTGCTGTTTTTGGGAAAATGTTCTGTGTTTGGAACATGTTGCGTGTTTGGAACATCATGTGTTGTTTGGAACATCATGTGTTGCTGTGTTTGGAACATGTGTTGATGTTTGGAACATCATGTGTTGCTGTGTTTGGAACATGTGTTGCTGTGTTTGGAACATGTGTTGCTGTGTTTGGAACTGTTGCTGTTTCAGGAATATCATGTGTTGCTATGTGAGCTTCATTGTGTGTTTGTTTGCTGTGTTAGGGACATCTGGTGTACGTTTTAAAGTCTGCTTTGTTGGGTTTTGAAGGAGGTTGGATATTAGATGGTGAGAGAAAAGGAGAGAGGATTGGGATGGTGAAGGGAAGGGGAATTTTATGGAAATTGGAAGGGGAGGAGAAAGAATGGGGGGGGGTAGGAGGAAAAATGTGGGAAAGCGGGGACTGTAGATGGGGAGGGAGGATGAGAATGGAGGCAAGGAAGAAGATTGTAGACGTTGGGAAGGGGGTAGTAGGGGGAACATTTTGGAAATCTGGAGTGAAAGATACAAAACTGGAGGGAGGATAGATTTAGGGGGGGTAACAGATATAGGAAAAGTTGGGTCGGCCAACCACTTGGATTCTCAACAATTGCTCGACCCAGGAAAACATGCCTCTTGCAACTATGGATCACTGTGACGTAAACACTGATGCGCTAAAGGCCAAACAAAACGCAGATTTTGTATACAGACTTTTGCTGAGGTTTCGACAAGTACGATCATAGTGTAATAGCGCACAAAATGCGTGCTAAAGGAAAAAACCGGAAAATTTGGGCAGTTTGAATTTTTGACTTTCTAACCAATAGAACACAAACTAAAGGTAAACCTAGTTATGTCGGAGGTTGCCACAGTGAAAAGCTCTGTTCAAAAAAGTACAGTACTATCCCCCCCATCATTTTCCTCATCCTCATATCTAACATACAGAGTTGCAAACCATATCACTGTCTCTTTTGCGAACTTTGCACGAGTGTGTCATCCACTGAGGACAATGACGCCATATTTCAGTTACTCTGTCATGAATAATAGCTAAAGGGGAGTTAAAGCAAATATTAATAGTCAAACAGAAGAAAAAACTAATGTGAAGGACATACAAGTGATAATGTCAGAGGATCTCACCTTCAGGGATCACAAGTGTCATAACATCTCGGGGAAAAATTTAATAGGGTGGTAATGAGAGCCTACACAACATGAATGTCATCCCAAATGATGATCCTCTTCATATAATTTGTTATTTTCTTGGTTTGAAAACTGTTGTACTCTAAAAACATTTCCATTCAAGGCAGGCGAAATTGCAGATTTAGAGAATGTACAGAGAGCCTTCACTGCGCGTCTTAGTTTCAGTCAAACACCTTAATTACTTGAAACGTTGGAAGCCCCTTGACCTGTACTCCCTGGAAGGCAGGCGAAAAAAAAGATATAATCTACACCTGGAAAATCCTAGAGAGACTAGTTCCAAATCTACACACACACAAATCACTGCCTATGAAATCAAAAGATCCGACAGACGGTGCACCCTTACCCCAATGAAAAGCTGGAGTACTATGAATAAACTAAGAGAAAAACTTTGTGTCTGTGGCCCATAACTGTTGAACAGCTGTTCATTTTTAGTTAAGGATTAACCAATAGACGCCAAAACTGCCTTCAAAAGGGAACTGTACATGTACCTAAAGTCATTGCCCGATCAACCAGGTTGTAGTTCGGACGTTGGATTGCGTGCGGCCAGAAGTAACAGCTTGGTTGATCAGCCCTGATCGAGGACCGGCCCGCGAAGGCGTTGAACCCCGGAACAACCTTGACATTGGTAAGAAAGTCTCTCCCTCAAATTTGCATGGAGGGTTTTTACGAACTACGAACAGTGGTAAGACCTTGTCTGGTACACTCTGCTTGAAGGGAGTAGTCCCCCAGGCTCCTGGTACACCTTATGTACACTGCTTGAAAAGGTAGTCTCTAGGCTTCTGGGACGACCTTGTGTACATAGCTTGGAGGAGAAGCCTTAGGCTCTTGGCCACACAATATGACCATCATGTTTCGTTAAACGGTTATGGAGTATGCTTGCACCACTTCCTCTCTAGCTATTGACACTTTTTTCCTTACCTTATGGGCAAGAAAGCACTTTCTGACACCCTTATGGGTCTTTAACTTTTTTTTCCCTTTTCCTTTTGTTCTTGGTACTTGCATTTCAAGCATTTATACCTAAATTTCTCTGTTTAGTGCTATAAATATTTTGAATTTTTTTGCAGATCGTAATATATCTTTTCTTGTTCTTCTCTCCTCCATCTTCGTCAGAATTCGTCTTTGTATACATTTTTCTCGGCTCCTAGACCCGTGTTGTAACAAAGGTTTGAATCTTTCAGGGTTAAGTAAGATAAGATTTCGTTTTGGATTTTTAACCCCGGAGGGTTAGCCACCCAGGATAACCCAAGAAAGTCAGTGCGTCATCGAGGACTGTCTAACTTATTTCCATTGGGGTCCTTAATCTTGTCCCCCAGGATGCGACCCCACACCAGTCGACTAACACACAGGTACCTATTTGCTGTAGGGGTGAACAAGACGTAGGTGTTAAGGAAACGTGTCGGAATTTCCACCCGCCGGGAATCGAACCCGGGCCCTCCGTGTGTGAAGCGGGGGAGCTTTAGCCACCAGACCACCGGAGGAGAGCTCCAACCTGGGTTTTGGGCCCAAAAAAATGTTTAATATAATATTGTGAAAGATTATTCGAAGTGTCTGAACGCTGTTTTGTTTTTCCAGTTTCACATACGCGCTGAGGTTACAAAGGTTGGTATATACCTCTCGCCATGTCTCTCCTATTAGCTCACTTTCACGCGGTGTTGCGGTTGTTGTCGAGAGGTAAGGTGCCTCTCTCTTTCCCCTGGAGGTGGGACCTATTTTTCACCAAATGACTGATTAAGCTGGAATGCGAATAATGTTTTAATTGCGTTTATAATTATGTCCGTTTAAAATGGGAAGAAAAAAATCATAATTCGAAGAGGTTGAAAAATGATAGCAAATGTTGGGGGGCAACAAACCTGTTTGTAGCAAATCGATAATGATGCCAGCAACTGATTAGGCTCCAAGATTTGATCTCTAAAACATTAGAGCCAAATGGTTCTAATGTTTTAGAGATCAGTAATCCGGCAATATGTTTGGCATGATGTCCCGTACCCATATCCTGTTTCTCCCCTTTGATAAACTGTAGCTTCTCTCTCTCTCTCTCTCTCTCTCTCTCTTCTCTCTCTTCTCTCTCTCTTCCCCTCTCTCTCTCTCTCTCTCTCTCTCTCTCTCTTCATAATCCTTTACCTTTAGATTTGGATTGAACTTACGCAACTACTAACTGGAAAATAATCTTAAGCCCTTTTCTTCCCTCCTTTTATCTCTTATAAATTTACATAATAACAAAAGGCATATCTCGAACCCTTGTGGTAGATCCATCGCTATCTTTGTCCCCCTCCCCACATTCGGGGTGAAGTGCGGAGGGCAGAACATAGTCTTTGCGTCCATTATTTGTTCTTGACAAAATACGATTGCAGCCTCGATCTCGTCGCTAGTAATTTCCATCTGCTCGAGCCACTAAAGAAGTTTCTGGAGAGCATGTTACCACATAGACGATGTCATGAGAGCAGGTCGTCGATGATTGCATTATCGGCTGGGGGAAATACTATGCGGAAAATCATAAGTGAGGGTTTCAATAAGCTGGTGATTATGTCGAGAAGCAGCCGATGGGGAAATATTTAATATGGCAAGATTATATTTTTATTCGGTTAATAATGGATGTCTTCTGTATGTATGAGTGTAAGTACACTCAGCAGCCACTTTATTAAGTATACCCTTCTAATACCAGAGCAGCCTGAATTAGGTAGACTGCAACATTTAAACGATGCTCAATTGGTATTAAGGGCCTGTTGTGTGCCAGGAGAACATTCTCTGCATTATTACACTATCTCTAACTTGAGCCATTGACATAAGACAGAATGGACCTGTGGATTCATGTTGCTTGCACCAAAATCCTTAGCTATCCAGATTTTGAGCGTTTGCCTACTGTATCGTCAGTTTCCTGTTCTTAGCTGACCGGAGTGGAACCCGGTGTGATCTTTTGCTGCTGTACTCGTCCAGTGGTATTCATTTAAAAATGCTCTTCTGCATACCACTGTCGTAAAGCGTGCTTTTTGAGTAATTGTCGTTTCCCTGTCAACTTAAATCAGTTTGACCATTCTCCTCTGAACTCTCTCATTAACTAGGCGTTTTCGCTCACAGAACTTCCGCTCACTGGATGTTTGGTTTCTTTTCAAACCATTCTCTGTAGATTCTAGAGACTGTTATGTGTGAAAATGCCAGGAGATCAGCAGTTTGAGATACTCAAACCACACCATCTGGCACCAACAGTCATTACACTGTCAAGTTACTTAGAACACATTTCTTTCCCATTCTGATGTTTGATCTGATCAACTATTGACCCTCTTAGGCAATGAGATGCATTAACGAGCAGGAGTAGAGTTGTACCTAGTTAACTTACCACTGTGTTAGTTACCATTTGGTCCTAGGCACATGTCGATTAGACACTAGGCTTGTTGTATGTGCATGTGTGTGTGTGTGTGTGTGTGCGTGCGCGCGCGCGCGTGTGTGTGTGTGTACTCACCTAGTTGTACTCACCTAGTTGAGGTTGCAGGGGTCGAGTCCAAGCTCCTGGCCCCGCCTCTTCACTGGTCGCTAATACTTTTGGCTGTGTGTGTGCATGTCTGTGTCTGTCTGTATAGGAACGCTGTTCTTATTTTTTGCCAGGCACCCATATTCTGCAGCAGTTATCTGGTTGTGCCCTCGAGATGTGCCGGATTATACTCACCCCCAAAA
>NW_026465814.1:0-14176 GCF_026875155.1 Cherax quadricarinatus
AAAATAAAAGAGAGCCACAAATTATTAACACAAGCCTATCCGATGTTATCCTGACGCCAAATGACTTCGAACAGGGATAAATGACATGCCCATGCACTCTGCCCCAGGGCCAGACTCATGGAACTCTGTGTTCATCAAGAACTGCAAGAAGCCCCTATCACGAGCCTTTTCCACCCTATGGAGAGGGAGCATGGAAAACGGGGGTCGTCCTCAGTTACTAAAAACAACAGACATAGCCCACTCCACAAAGGGGCAGTAAAGCAACAGCAAAGAACTACAGACCAATAGCACTAACATCCCATATCATAAAAATCTTTGAAAGGGTCCTAAGAAGCAAGATCACCACCCATCTAGAAACCCATCAGTTACACAACCCAGGGCAACATGGGTTTAGAACAGGTCGCTCCCTGTCTGTCTAAACTACTGGATCATACGACAAGGTCCTAAATGCACTAGAAGACAAAAAGAATGCAGATGTAATATATACAGACTTTGCAAAAGCCTTCGACAAGTGTGACCATGGCTAATAGCGCACAAAATGCGGTCTAAAGGAATAACAGGAAAAGTCGGTCGATGGATCTAAAATTTCCTCACTAACAGAACACGAGAGTAGTCGTCAACAGAGTAAAGTCCGAGGCAGCTACGGTGAAAAGCTCTGTTCCACAAGGCACAGTACTAGCCCCCTTTCTTGTTCCTCATCCTCATACCCGACATAGACAAGGATGTCACCCACGAAACCGTGTCTTCCTTTGCAGATGACACCCGAATCTGCATGACAGTGTCTTCCATTGCGGGACACTGAAAGGGCTCCAGGCGGACATCAACCAAATCTTTCAGTGGGCTGCAGAAACAATATGAGTTCAACGATGAGAAATTTCAATTACTCAGATATGGAAAAACATGAGGAAATTAAATCTTCATCAGATTACAAAAACAAATTCTGGCCACAAATAGAGCGAAACACCAACGTCAAAGACCTGGGAGTGATTATTCGGAGGATCTCACCTTCAAGGACCAAAAACATTGTATCAATCGCATTGCTAGAAAAATGACAGGATGGATAATGAGAACCTTCAAAAACTAGGGAGGCCAAGCCCATGATGACACTCTTCAGGTCACTTGTTCTATTAGGCTGGAATATTGCTGCACTCTAACAGCACCCTTTTAAGGCAGGTGAAATTGCCGACCTAGAAATGTACAGAGGAAAATTTCACGACGCGCATAACGGAGATTAAAACACCTCAATTACTGGGAGCGCTTGAGGTTTCTAAACCTGTATTCCTGGAACGCAGGAGGGAGAGATACAGATTATATACAACTGGAAAATCCTAGAGGGACTAGTACCGAACTTGCACACGAAAATCACTCACTACGAAAGCAAAAGACTTGGCAGACGATGCACCACCCCCCCAATGAAAGCAGGGGTTTCACTAGCACGTTAAGAGACCATACAATAAGTGTCAGGGGCCCGAGACTGTTCAACTGCCTCCCAGCACACATAAGGGGGATTACCAACAGACCCCTGGCAGTCTTCAAGCTGGCACTGGACAAGCACCTAAAGTCAGTTCCTGATCAGCCGGGCTGTGGCTCGTACGTTGGTTTGCGTGCAGCCAGCAGCAACAGCCTGGTTGATCAGGCGCTCATCCACCAGGAGGCCTGGTCACAGACCGGGCCGCGGGGGCGTTGACCCCCGAAACTCTCTCCAGGTAAACTCCAGGTAAACTCGACTTTATAATATTATCTGATCGTATTACTTAGCTTTGTACATAGGTAGGTTGTTTAATTAGTTTCAACTTCTGGTGCGACCTGGCAAGCACCAGTAGGTGATTTGAGCTGCTCAACCTCTGCTCCAACCACGTCAAAGTGGGCTGGTAAAGCCTCACTGAGTTCAGTTCATACCTTCCTCTGGACCAGGAAGTGTCTAGGGAAGTGTCCACCTCTAGACCAACATTTGCCTCCCTAGAAAATACCATGAATTTTTGGAAACTCATTGCTAAGACATATCTCGGTTGGAGAAGGTGGTTGGGAAACTCTTAGAGAAAGTGAAGCCAAGTGATCAAGCTTCTGTGGTGTAGAGGGCTTATTGCAGAGTAAACCATATGTAAGAGTGGACCCCCGCATAACGATCACCTCCGAATGCGACCAATTATGTAAGTGTATTTATGTAAGTGCATTTGTACGTGTATGTTTGGGGGTCTGAAATGGACTAATCTACTTCACAATATTCCTTATGGGAACAAATTCGGTCAGTACTGGCACCTGAACATACTTCTGGAGTGAAAAAATATCGTTAACCGGGGGTCCACTGTACTGATATTTCCTGACTCACTCAGAGCCATTTGTAAATACATATCCTAGTACTGTGATGTTTTAATGAGGAGTGGCATAAGTGTTCTACTCATAGTGCAAAATATGAGAAAGTGGTTTTGGTTATTAATAAATTAAATAGAAACCAAGGAAATTCCTTTTCCTTCACGAATGAAGACCCCTAGACGTGCTAAATTTGTTACTTTTTTACAAAAAGCACTGTAACCCAGGGACAACTGACTATGTTCTTTAACACTTTCTAATACAGTCACCATGCCCCACCTGGTTTGTTTACATTCTCTGTGAGCTCTGTAAGCACTAAGTCTCCCCATTATGTCTCAAAACTCCAAAATTTAAAATGTTTTTAAAAGTTATTTCATATTTTATATATACTCTGATAATTATACTTATGTATACCTGAAACCTAAATAAACTTACAACACTGTGCTGGTGTGCAGGTACACTTTTAAAATCAGTAAGAGTGTCTTATTCTAGAGACATCATATTAGTAATGACAATAATCCAGCAGGCATATGTGAGCGTATTTGATAGGAGTGAATGGAGACAAATGGTTTTTAATACTTTACGTGCGGTTGGGTGTGAGCAATGTAACATTTATGAAGGGATTCAGGAAAACTGGCAGGTGGAGTCGATCCTGGAGTGGGAAGTACAGTGCGTGCACTCTGAAGGAGGGTGTTAATGTTGCAGTTTAAAAACTGTAGTGTAAACCCTTCGGGCAAGGGACAGTGGATGGAGTGAATGAGGGTTTGAAAGTTTTTCTTTTTGGGCCACCCTGCCTTGGTGGGATTTGGCCAGTGTGTTAATAAAAAAATAATAAAATAATAATCACCGAATCTCATTTAAATGTTGTATATTATGTTAATACAGTGGTCCCTCAATAATCATCAGGCTCAATAGTTGTCCTTTTTGGAAATTGTTGCGTTATTTTTGTCCAAACATTGGCTGGGCAAATGGTCAGTGGCTCGCTGATCATCATTTGTCCTGGATGCGTACTCATGGCTCTGAACCATCTCGGCCTCCCTTCCCAGCCAGTGTGCCATTGTTTACCAGTGAGCGACGGTCCCCTCATTTGTTCATACGAAATATTCCATAATACAGTGGACCCTCAACCAGCGATATTAATCCATTCATGAGAGCTCATTGTTAATCGAAATAATCGTTAGTCAAGTTAATTTTCCCATAAGAAATAATGGAAATCAAATTAATCCGTGCAAGACACCTCAAAGTATTGGAAAGAAAAATTTTACCACATGAAATATTAATTTTAATACACACAAACTGAAGAAGACATGCACAGTTACATGACACTTACCTTTATTGAAGATCTGGTGATGATTGATGGGATTGGAGGAGGGGAGAGAATGATCTTTTAGTGTTTAGATGGGGAATCCCCTTCCATTAGCACTTGAGGTAGCAAGTCTTTTTCTGGGGTTATTTCCCCTTGTTCTTTTAATGCCACTAGGACCAGCTTCATAGTCACTGGACTTCTGTCGCACAACATATCTGTCCATAGATACCTGTACCTCTTGTTCCTTTATGACTTTCCTAAAGTGGTTCACAACATTTTCAGTGTACAGGTTGCCAACACGGCTTGCAGTAGCTGTGTCAGGGTGATTTTCATCAAAAAAGGTTTGCACTTCAAGCCACTTTGCACACATTTCCTTAATCTTAGAAGTAGGCAACTTCTTCAATTTCTCTATCCCCTCCTTGAAGCAGTTTCCTCGGGTCTGCCCTCTTGCTGTTCAAGATGATCTAGCAGCTCATCAGTGGATACTTCTTCATTGTCCTCCACCACCAACTCTTCCACATCCTCCCCACTAACCTAAGGACTTTCCCAGTGCCACAATGGATTCCTCAACTGGCATAGGATTCTCAGGGTTAGCCTCAAACCCTTCAAAATCCCTTTTGTCTACACATTCTGGCCACAGTTTTTTCCAAGCAGAGTTCAAGGTCCTCTTAGTCACTTCCTCCCAAGCCTTACCTATAATGTTTATACAATTGAGGATGGTAAAGTGATCTTTCGAAAACTCTCTTAGAGTCAGTTGAGTTTCTGAGGTCCTACAAAGCACCTTTAAAAACATAGCTTTTGTGTACAGTTTTCTTGAAGTTGAAAATGACATGCTGGTCCATGGGCTGCAGGAGAGGGGGTGGTATTAGGAGGCAAAAACTTCACCTTAATGAAGTTTATGTCCCCTAGAAAGTCGTCTCTGCCAAGTCTAAAGGGGATGCCCAGGAGCATTGTCTAATACCAGGAGGCACTTAAGGTCTAATTTCTTTTCAATTAGGTAATTTTTCACATTGGGGGCAAATGCATGGTGTAACCAGTCATAGAAAAAGTCCCTAGCCCCCAAATGCCTTACTGTTTGCCCCCCACAGCACACACAAATTAGCCTTGTGACATTGTTTTTCCTGAAACACACTGGGAGTTTGAGTGATACCCCAATTTAAAGGCTTCACTTTGCAATCACCACTAGCATTGGCTCACATCAGCAGAGTAAGCCTGTCTTTCATAGGCTTATGTCCTGGGAGTGCCTTTTCTTCCTGAGTAATGTACGTCCTGCTTCATCTAACTTCCTAACATCTCTATACACTTGTTCAGGTTTCAGTCCTTCACTGTCTATGTACTCCTTGAATTCCTGCACATATTTTTCGGGCCGCTTTGTGGTCGAACTGGCAGCCTCCCCATGCCTTATCACCAAATGAATGCCACTACACTTCTTAAATCTCTAAAACCCAACCTTTGCTGGCCTTAAATTCACTCACATCACTAGTTGCTGGCATTTTTTTAATTAAAATCGTCATGCAACTTACTAGCCTTTTCACATATGATCGCTTGAGAGATGCTATCTCCTGCTATCTGTTTCTCGTTTATCCCCACCCAAAAAGAGTCTCTCAACATCTTCTATCACTTGCGATCTCAGTTTCGAAAACATAGTTGCGCCTTTGGCAAGAACAGCTTCCTTGATTGCCGTTTTCTTGCCCACAATAGTAGCGATGGTTGATTGGGGTTTACTATACAACCTGACCAGCTCAGAGATACGCACTCCACTTTCATACTTAGCAATGATCTCTTTCTTCATCTCCATAGTAATTCTCACCCCTTTTTTTCTGTAGGGGTGGCACTAGAAGCTTTCTTGGGGCCCATGGTGACTTATTTTGCAGGTGCAAACACTACAAAAAGGGTGTGAAAATATGAAATGTTCCAGTTGTATGTTTGGAAGCGACTGCGGTGGCTGTCTGGCTTGTAAACACTGGCACCCATGGGACAAGTGAGGCATGCTCAGGCCAAAGTGGACACGTCTTGAACGAACGAAAAAGCATTGGTCGGGTTTTTAAGCGCTAGTCAAGGCAAATTTTTTGCCTTAAAATGTATCGCTACTCGGATTTATCGTTAATCGATGCCATCGCTGGTCAAGGGTCCACTGTATTCCATTCATTTTAGTGCTTGCAAGTGCTAAATAAGCTACCATGGCTCCAGAGAAAGCTCCTAGTGCCAAGCCTTTGGTAAAGAAGGTGAGAAATACAATTGAATTTAAGAAAACATCATTGAACAATATGAAAGTTGTATTGTGTGGCCCGAACTGGCCAGGATGTTAACAAAACCCGTACAACCTTTTCTTCCATCGTGGCCAAGAAAAAGGAAATCAAGAAGCTGTTGTTGCAAAGGGGGTAAATATGCTGACAAAAATGAGATCACCAGTACTCGAAGATGTTGAGAAATTATTATTGGTGTGATAAACGAGAAACAATTAGCAGGAGATGTTTATGCTTAGATTATTTGTGAAAAGGCTAGGCAGTTGATGACGATTGGTAAAGAAAATTGCCTGCAATGAGTACTGATATTTGTGAATTTAAGGCCAGCAAAGGTTGGTTTGAGAGATTTAAGAACCGTAGTGGCATATACAGTGTGATAAGGCATGGTGAGGCTGCCAGTTCGGATAAAATTGCAGCTACAAAATTCGTAAGTGAATTCAAAAGGAGTAATAGAGGCTGAAGGACTGAAACCCGAACAAGTGTTCAATTGTGATGAAAAAAGGCCTCTTTTGGAAGAAAATGCCAAAGAGGACCTACGTTACTCAGGAGGAAAAGGGACTGCCAGGACAAGCCTATGAAAGACAGGCTGATGCTCATGTTCTGTGCTAATGCTAGTGGAGATTTCAAAGTGAAGCCGTTACTAGTGTACCATTCTGAAAATCTCAGAGTGTTCAGGAAAAACAATGTTATGAAGAGTAAATTTTGTGTGTTTTGGAGATCTAATAATAAGGCATGGGTCATGAGGGAAATTTTTGTCGAGTGGTTCAATGAAGTGTTTGGCCCTAGGTAAAGAAATACATTCCTGGTAAAGAAATTGGGGTCTCAAGTGTCTCTAGTAATGGACAATGCACCCGCTCATCCTCCAACTTAGATGACCTAATTCTGCAGAGTTTGGGTTCATCACAGTAAAGTTCTTGCCCCCAAATACCACTCCTTTCCTCCAGCCCATGGACCAGCAGGTCATTTCAAACTTGAAAAAATTCTACACCAAAGCAATGTTTCAAAGGTGCTTTTTAAAGTGACCTCAGACACTCACTTGACCCTTAGAGAGTTTTGGAAAGAACACTTCAGTATCCTCCATTGCATAAGCCTTATAGGTAAGGCTTGGGAGGGAGTGACTACCAGGACTTCGAACTCTGCTTAGAGAAAATTGTGGCCAGGTTGTGTCCACAAGAGGGATTTTGAAGGGTTGTGGCTGACCTGATGAGCCTATGTCAGTTATGAACTCTATTGTGGCATTAGGGAGTTCCATGGGGTTGGATGTGAGTTTGGAGGATGTGGAAGAGTTGGTGGAGGTCCACAATGAAAAGCTAAAACCCCTGAGGAGCTGCAAGAGCTTCAGCAGGAACAGCAACAGATTGCAGCTCAGAATCTTGCTGCGAGGAGGAGGAAGAGAGATGGAGAAGGTGCTTCTTCAGAAAATAGGAGATTTTGAAATGTGGGGTAGGATGGAAAGATTTATGGAGAAACATCACCCTGAGAAGGATGTTGCAAGCCATATCAGCAACTTTTACAGTGGGCGGAGTCTTGGCCCATGTTAGGGAAGTTTTAAAGAGACACTATAAAAAAGAGCTCTTGGGACAACTTTTTTGCGAGACAGGACTCCAGTGACTCAAGCTGGTCCTAGTGGCATTAAGAAACAGAAAAGAGAAGTATGTAACCCCAGAAAAGGACTTGGTACCTCAGGTGTTGAATAGAAGGGGATTCCCCCTTCCAAACAGTAACTAATCCAATCTCTCTCCTCCTCCAGTCTTCCATACACTAAGAAAAATCACAAATGAAAGGGAAAGTGTTATGCTGTTAATGTTTCATTCATCATGTCCCATTGTATTGTTTATGTACTACATTTATATTTCATGTAAATTTTTTTTTTGTTTTAATACTTCTGGGTGTCAGGAACGGATTAATTGTATTTACATTATTTCTTATTGGGAAAATTGATTCGAAAATCGTCTATTTCGATAATCGTCATACTTCCCGGAACGGATTGATGACTATAAAAGAAGGAACAACTGTATACACATTTTCATTAATGCAAACTATGAATTTTTTTTTAAAATTATATAACAAACACGATACATAACATATAAAGATGATAAATACACCCCACAATAGAATAAATAAACATAAATATGAGATGTTGGGGAGCGAGACGACTTGCACAAATGATGCCCTATTGGAAATAATAATAATTAAACACCCAAATCTCATATAAATGTCAGATTTACATTAACCTTTCAGGGTCAAGGCCAAAAATCTGAGTGGTGCTCCCGTGTCCAAGAAATTTTGAAAAAAAAAAATTATTTTTTCTTACAGAATTAAAGAGCATATTTTTTTTGAAGGTAAAAAGAAAAAAAAAATCTGATCGTACTTACCCAGTACAGTGCCAAGAAAGTTTGTCAAAAATGATGTGGTGGCGGCACTCGACGAATTCCCCATAGCTCAAATTACATTATTTTGTGGTTTTAGTTGTTTTTTCTTTTTTTTCCAATTTTTTTCTATTCCTACTAACATTTGGGGTTGAGAGACCAATACTGTATATAATGTATATATATAAACTTTACTGTATTGAACACAATAACCCCACTAAAGTTATTATCATATTATTGTTTCACTGTTGTTTATTACAATAAACATGCACAAATATTGTATAATACTAATGTTCTATCATATAATTTAAAATTTACAATCACTGGACATGGTTTTAGAACTGCTGGAGCTTGTGGAACTCCTTGAAACAAGGCACCATGCACTGAGGCACCTTACATTTTCCCCACACAATAAACCGAGTGTCTTTGCATCTTTGTTGCCGTCGTTTTGTTTGTGCAAAAGGCAATGCATCTCTTCGGGACCCAAATTTCTTCTGGTTAAAGGGAAAAGCTGTATTATGAAATGACCCCTTTTCTCTCCTCAAACGTTGGGGGGTATATCCTGGGGAAATTTCGAGGACCATGTTGTATGAGGTGCTGTTACCTGGTACTTCTTTATGATTTGTCTGACAACAGACAAAAAAAAATTTCACCAAAAAAGGGGTGGTCTGTTGCCACCCCTTTTTTTTGGTACAAATTATATCCCAGGGAGCGGGGGAAATGTCCATGAGATGGAAAAAAAAGTTTAAAGAAACCCACTTGAACTCTTACAACACGGGTCAAAAAAACCAATCTGCATGTCACACTTGTCAACCAAAGCATGTTTTGGGTATAATCTTTTTCGGGGGGGACACGGGTTTTTCAAATATGTTCTTTTAGTCATTTCCCGATAATTTTGCCACTATCTTTGAAATTTCTTACGGTAAATGGTTGCCCAAACAATGTAAACCATTCGTTTGTCATGCCACCGAAAACCCAAAAATTTTCATTGGCAAAAAAACACCTGCAGGGCATCACCCGAGCACCTGCATTGACCCTGGGCATATTTTAGATTGGGAACGCATTCCCCAACACACACTGTCTTGTTCACTTGCTTTAAATCACTAAAGTAAGGGGCTTGTTGAAACCAGAATCGGTTATAAGGGTATCCCCTTACCAAGATAAGGTCCCAAATCTTTTTTCCCCTCACTACGTAAACCTGAGATACCCAAAAAACATCTTGGTATCTTTCAATGTTTTACTACCCGTGTATAAAAAAACAATATCCAAAAACCAGGCCACTTTTCCACAATAACGAGTAAAAAACCATTTTTTTATACCAAAGCGTTTCCTTTTGCTCGGTATATCTGTTTGAATGACATCTCCCTTTTTGGAACAAAATCAAAACTGGGTAAATTTACAAAAATTCTTGAAGGGATAAAAGTATTTTCCTGAATTTTTGGTTTGAGTACATAAAAAACATTTCTAATTTTGTAAAACCCTGTCATTCTGTCAGGCCTGGTTTTGTCAGAAAATTTAAAACATACATAAGAGAAAGAAAACCTTTTTCACTGGTATGTTTTCCCTGAAGACCGGGGTAGAAATTAGCCCATTGTGGACCATTTGTTTTTAAATTTTTACTTTAGACGTGAGGCATAAGCATTATTGTTTTACAAAAGAAAATTTAACATTTCTGAAACATTCGTCTCTTTCCACCTGTGTAGTCTTGACTGTGGGAAAATCGTATTTCCCTTGGTGACTCAAAATACTTATTACTTTCCCTGAAAATAATTTCCATAAATTTTGGGCTGGCCCAAAGAAAAATTTCAAAGAATTCCAGTTCTTTGGGCCGGGGTTCCCAAAGGGGCCCAGTGGGGTTAGAATTCCATTTTGGGAAAATCATCAAATTGGTGAGGCTTGGGAAAAAAAATTTGGGGTTTTGCTCCCAAATCCCACATAGGGTTTTGCTGGTGGAAACGGGACTTTCATAGGCGGGGTTGTGCGGGGGGGTTTGGGGTTTGTGGGGGGCTGGGGGCGGGCCCAACCCCCGCTTTGCCCTTTAAAACTGAGAGTCAGCGTGGTCCCAGCGGGGCCGGGTGATCACGCAGGGCGGTGCCATTCCCCACACCACTAAACCACCCACTAAACCTGTGGTCTATCCGCCAAGTGTAGCCAAATCATCCTCACTTCACTACCTAAAACGGTTTTTTGGGCCACGGGATGTACTCCGGGATGTACTCTGTCCCCCGGGCACAGATTTGGGTTTCACTACCCCAGCGATGTGGCGGCGAACATTTCCCACGCTTTACTGGTGGGGGAATTTGATTCCTCACTATCACAATCAAATTTTCGCGAGCGCAAAAAAATCCAGTTCCCCCGTCACTATCATCAAACATTACTGAAGGCAGAGGCCTGGCCACCGCGAAAATATTAGTTTTCTCTTGCGATGAGGAAACAAACCCACCCCTTTAGTCACGAGTGCCCACAAACCCGGGGAAAAGGTTTTAGGATGTCAGGGTTTTTTTGCCTATTACGAATCCCCGGCATTTTTTCGGTCCCCTAACTGATCAAAGCCCTAGAATTTCGTCCCTTTATTTCCCCTTCCATCAGTGCAGAAATTTTAAAATAGGAAGAGGAGAGTCCCAATTTTCGGGGAATGAGAGTACTTGCGACGAAAGGGATGGTGAACAAGGGAAAATGAGCCCCATTCCCACCCAAAGCAAAGCGGGGGGCCAGATTTTTTTTTTTTTGGCCCATCCACCACGGGAGAAACCCCGTTCTCTCACGTGTAGGGCCCATGAGCGTTTTCGCCTAAAAATTTTTATTTGGGGCTAGAATTTTGGCGTGATAAAACGGTTTGGACACCAAAAGTAAAGCCGTTGATCTACGGGCGGACCCTGAAAGGGGTTTAAAATAAACAAATTTTTATTAAAACCCCTTTCCTGAAATTTTTTTTAAAATTATATAATTTAAACCCCCATAAAAACATTTTAAAGATGATAAATACACCCCCAAAAAAGAATTTAAAAAAAAACATAAATATGAGATGGCGTAGCCAGATAACTTGTACAAGTGACGGTATGAAATAAATTTTTTTCTCTAAAAACTTCGAAAAATTAATTCGTAAGCGAATCTATTCCTACCTCATCTCCCACAACATACTCAACCCCTGTCAATTTGGTTTCAGGCCTAATAAAAATACTAATGATGCTATTATACACATGCTAGAACACATATACACTGCAATAGAGAAAAAAGAAGTCCCACTGGGGATCTTCATTGACTTATGTAAAACTTTTGATAGAGTTGACCATGACTTGCTCCATACAAAATTGTCACACTATGGTATAAGAGGGCACTCCCTCAACTACCTAAAGTCTTACCTCAGCAACAGAAGCCAACATGTGTACACAAAATTGGGCAAACTCTTCCACACAGCCAATTACAGTTGGTGTCCCACAGGGAAGTATCCTAGGCCTTTTTCTCTTTCTCATATACATAAATGTCCTACCAAATGCATCGCAACTACTCGAACCCACACTATTTGCAGATGACACTACATACGTCTTCTCTCACCTACTGAATGCACAGCCACACAGTAAATGACCGTATGACCTGTCTTTGTAATACTCATTTGTGCTAAATTGTTATCTGTTTACAATAATGTTTTTACCACAGAATATATCATTGCTTAGTTAATCTTCAGTTTAATTTTAAGCTGCCCATAATGCTCTGCATACAAGGTGGCTTTGGCATGTTACACTGTAATAACTGTAATCCTTTGTACTTCACTGTATCATGTTAAAATAAATAAATAAATAGTCTGACGTAAGAGAAAATGTGTTACTGGAGGTAACTGTAGAAAATTGTTCTTTCATATGTATGTAAGTTTATTCAGGTATACACAAGTACAGTTACATAGATTATCATACATAACAGCATATATGTAGAGAACCTGAGATAACCCAAAAAAGTCAGAGTGACTTATTTCCATTGCCTTCACTCAGAGCATCATTTCTTCTAAAAATGGTGTTACATTAGAATGGGAGTGTTCTCCTTCATTTATTCTACCATATCAATGTAGAGACAACTTGTGTACAATGTAACTTGTACACAAACCAGACGTGTACACTTTGTTTACTAAACTTACATTCACCTGATTTGTTTACATAACTCTGTGCCTGTCATCCCTCATGTACTCATTATCTCTCTCTCTCCCTCTCTCTCATTTATTCGTTTTATCTCGTTTACTCACCTCTGACCCTACATTAAGACTACAAATATTTTAAGGTGAGTAATGAGTGAACTGTATATGCATTTTATCGCTCTGGGATGCTTAAATATCATAGAATATTATGTGTGGGTGGAATGACCTGGTATGGTAGCCTGGCTGACTACCATACATACCACACTTGATTTCTTAGAATAAATACTACTTATCTCACCCTAGATTAAGACTAAATATTTTAAGGTAAGTAATGAGTGCACTATGTGTTTATTGTACTTTTTTATTGTGTTTTGATGCCTAGTTCTATTGCTAACTTAATATATGTTAGTGTAAACTTGTTATCTAGTATTTGTATGCATTTTTAAGGAAAAAAAGGGTGTTCCACTTTACGGCGATTTCCACTTTTCGGCGATTTCCACTTTACGGTGGTAGCCTGGAACCTAACCTGCCGTATAAGTGGGGCCCGACTGTAAAATTAAAGATATTCTTTTATTGATTTTTAATCCCTTAAGAATGATACATAAAAATCACAAAGAAATTCCAGTATAATTATTTTACCTACAAAACTACATGTTAAAGAGAAGTGAATATTTACCATTTTAGCAGAAAACATCAAATCAAAACTTGAGAGGGAAAAATTGTGGACCTTTTATTTATTTACCATCAATGAGACTTGTGGTGGTGCATCACTGATGACAGATAATGAATATTAGTCTTGTATTTTGTAACCTTCAGAGATATACATGACCTACTAGTTTCATCCGTAAGGCTGCTACTATTACCAGACTTAACAAAGTTATTCACTGAAAACAATGATTCACAAGAATAAATAGATGAAAAAACCTCTCACTATCTATATTCTTATTAAAAACCCCGTAACTTCATTTCAAATGCCTTTATGTAATCGAACATAACATCAAGTGTCTTACCAGAGACCTGTAATTTAATGTTCAAATCATTTAAATGTTCGCAAAGATCGAAAAAAAAAGTTTACAAACCCACACAATATCAGACATTTCTTAATAAGACACTTGTTGGTTACTCTAAAAAGATTTATCTCATCCAGACATTCAACAAATTGTTTCCTCTTCAAGGGGGGCTCCTTGGCGTGGTGAAGAGGCTCTTGGTCTGAGGAATTAGACCTGTCGGTCTTCTTCCTCAGACCGAACCTAATTACCCCCCAATCTCCCCTCCCCTATCCCATCCTCCCCTTTTTCCTTTCCTCCTCCTCCTCCCCACCCCTCCCTTTTGCCCTTCCTCTTTTTGGCCTTTGGGATTTCTCCCACAGACGCGCTAGTTCCTAGGTAGGGGAAAGGATACCGGGGTCTATCCCATTCTGTTGAGGTTCTTGGCGGTGGCGTAGTTTGCCGTGGAATCTGGATCGCCTGGGGATGTCCCGATCCCTCTCCGGTATCCCGGAGTAGCTTTGGGTGTCTTTCGGGCGACGGGTGTATCTCTGGAAGCCACCTTTCGGATTCCGGGGGTGGTGGCCGAAGGAGGTATGCTTTGTGGCGGATATCCGGCCGCCCTCTCTTTTGTCCACCGAGGTAGCTCGGCAGATGTGAGGTTGCTATCCCGGATTGTTAGTTTACTAGCATGATGGGTAGGGTATGGCACGGGTTCCATGCTGCATCTGTGCTACTTGCAGTGCTGAGGTCCTCTTGGGCGCAGAGGAGATTTTCTGGCCCTTTCATTTTCCTAGGAAATACCCCCCCCCGGCCCCCCCCTTTTTTTTTTT
>NW_026465815.1:0-12916 GCF_026875155.1 Cherax quadricarinatus
GGGGGGGTGTTTATTTCCCCCCTGTTTCTTTGTCGATGGCCCAGGTTTTGGGACGTCAGATCTGCTACAATGTGAGCGGATCTTCCTTTTCCTCTCGAATTTTCTTCGCTAAAAAATTTCGCCCCACTTTTCCAAATCTGAGTCTTCCGTCGGTTCATGGAGCATCGTACCTCTTCTTTTCGGAGAACCCATGGCCTATCTTGAAAAGGATGAACTCCGTAACTGAGTGTGTCAATGGATTGTCTAATCTTTTGCTCAACACTCCCCACTGTTTCGGTATTGACTTTTCCACACCAAGGTTTTTGTAGATTTCAGTACAGGTCAGGGTGTCAGTATTTGAAGAAGTGTAAAAGGAAAGGGTTTTTTCCCATAAAGGGTTTACTGGAGTCGTCGTTGTTTCCCTTGAGGAGTAATTCACTGGAGAATTAAGGGTGGTCAGGTGACGAGGTTCGACAGGAGCGCTGTGGGGTGTAAGGTTGGAACAGCGGGCTGGGAAGGGGGGAGACGGTGGTGAGGCAATTGATCAACTTTGCCGGGGGAAGGGTTTATAGAATTTACAGGGCTTGTTGGGGCAGGAGACAGTCTGCGGTCAAAAAGTTCTGACTTTGGGGAAAGGATCTTGAGGATGTTTCTAAGGTGTGGATTCCGGAAAATTGAAGGCAGGCAGTTTTTTTAGAGGAAAAGTTCGAAATATGTTTTGAAAGTGCCGGGGTTTGCCGTTTGCAAGGTGTGCATACACATGCAGACTACAGCCCTGGGGACCCCGCGGAGTGGAGAGAGGGAGTTGTTTGGGCGGGGGTGCCTGTAGATTAGGTTTAAGCCCTTGATGGTGTCGGTTTGGGTTTTTGGTTTATTGCGCATAGTGGTGAATTGGAGGTTTTCTTCAAAACTTTAGTTTTCTTCAATTGATTTTTTTCCCTGAGTGGGCACTTAGCTGAAAGGGTAGGGTTACCCTGGCATTAAGACATGTTGGTGCGTAGTAATGTGCAGGATCTGAAATCGTGTATCTTTCCACATTTTAAAACAAAATTCTTATTCTTGATGGGGAGTCCTTGGTGGTGTGTTTTATAGGGTAGCAGGTCCAGCAGTGGGAGTGTAGGGGAAAACGTTCTGTTCTATATGATTTGGGTAAGTAGTAAACGAGATGGCCAACCCGCAGAGAGAGTTTGGGGCAGCCATGGAATGTCTGAGAATGAAAACTTTGCAGAGCGGCTTGGGGATTTTGGAGATGCTGTCTACCGAGGCCCACTTTTTTTGTTCCTCAATAGTGTCTTCATCCAGTGAGAGAGAGGTGCGATATTGTCCGGCTTTTCAAAAACTGAAAGTTCGACTTCAAAAAAGGAGACGGGGATGAGTAAATTTGTTGTTTTGTAGGGCCCTGATTGAAGAGTGTCCATTAGTTTTAGTGCTTCCGTGTCGTCTGTGCAGACGAAAATGAAGGAGTCTTTCAGAGAGGGATTGCCGTAAATTTGACTCAGGCAGGTCCAACAGGGGTAGTAAAGCTAACTTCGAGGAGTCTTAAATTGCACCATTCACAGGCTTTTTTTTCACACCAATTTCGACGCATTGTGAAAGGTTTAAACCGTTTAGAATATAAATTCACCCCCGAGGGGGTCGAAGAGGGGCTTTTGGGGTGTAAGAACAACTGTTGATCGGACTTGTGATCAAGCGAAAGGGGTAACGGAGTTGAATACGAACGAACAAAAAGTTCGGTAAGATCCCAAAGGGGATGAGCGGGGAAAAAAGGGGGACAGACGAAGAATAGTGGGGAAGGAGTGTTTTTAGTCGTAGAAATGAGCAGGGTTAAACCCCCAAGAAAAGGCGTCTGGACAGCCCTTGAAAAGATAAATTCAGTTTTCGTTGGGTTTTCCCGTGGGGGACGGGGAGAAAAGGGACATGCACGTAAGACTAGAGAGGAGGCAGAACTGAGCCATGTATTAACCCAAAAATGCAAGGCGAACGTGGGTCAGGAATGGTCCTTCTTAGAAGGACCTGTCGGGATCCCGGTTATTTGTAAGGGGGTTAGGAGCAGGTCATGCAAGGAGTAGAAAAGGTTGTGTTGGTTTGTGGGTCTGCGAATGTTTTTCGTAGGAAGAGGTCCAGTGTCAGTCGTGTCTAAAGTTTGTCTTCTTTCGCAGAGTTTTTCCAGTACAGATTCACGCAGGGATGTCTAACGGGCATGGAGAAAATCGCTTGTGGCGAAGCCTCCCATCTGACACCCAAGCACCCACGCACCCCTTTTTTTTTTCTGGCACGCTGCGTTTAAGAATTTGTTTTTGCTGCAAGAGAGAGGGCTAGGGAGAGTAAGTTACAGAGGAACGTATTAGGGATTTGTAGGGTGTAGTTTGTTGCGTTGAGAGGCATTTTCGCTTTGAGGCCGCAAGGGCTTCTAGCTATTGCACCCTTTGAGTGAATGTGCCCTTTGTAAACGAAGAAGGTAGTAAAGTTAACGCCAAGGACAGTGACAGATTGTGTGATGGGAAGTAAGTGCGGTGTCAGTCTTCTGAGTTCGCAGGTAAGGGAGGATCACGTTTCCTGTATTAAAATACGAAATGCGGGATTTTGCTGCTTTGGGTTTTGATCCTCCTTTTTGTTCCCAAGGGCACCTGTCAACCCTTTTTGTTTTTTTGTGTGTGAGGGATCTTATTGGCATGAGTGATAAGTTTGTAATGTCTCTGCATAGGTAGTGTGATGAGTTGTGGTATACGGTGTTGGAAATCGTTAGGTTAAAATGAGGGGGTGGGGGAGAGGACAGATCCCTGGGGTACTCCGCATTTAGTGTAAGTATCAAGTAAAGCCTTGGAATTTTTTTTCCCCTTTGGTAGGGCCGTCTAGGAAGTTGCAGAGGACTTTCGAGTAGTGCAGGCGGGTTAAAAGTTGGCAGAGTTTTTCTTTGTGTTTATGTGGAGTAGTTGAAAATGATGTTAATGGCACCTGTGTGGATCTGTGTGTTTGAAGCCAAACTGCCATCTAAAGTAGAGAATTATGTTCCAGGAAGCCAGTAGCAGTTTTTGAAGAGGAAGGGAAGTATCCAGAGAAAGGGAGGCATTGGGGAGGTTTGTTAGGCAGTAATAAATGGGTTCAGGAAGGTGTTTCAGGATAATATGGTATTACAACCCCCGGGTTTTTCCAAAAATGGCCTTTTCCCCCGGGTGTAATGGAGCAAAAAACACAGAGAAAAATTTTTGATTATATTACCTTCCCCAATTTAAACACAATATGTCACTATGTACAGTAAAATAAGAAAGTGCACTCCACGGTAACAAAAGAGAAATAGAACCCTCAAGATAGAGACCGGCTTCAACCAGCTCAAATGGGAATGACAAGGGCAGACGGAGAGCGGTTCCCCACATAACCTCTGCGATTGCCAAAACCATTTTTTGGGCTAAAGGGTCAATTTAAAACGAGGGGCCCCATCAAAAAACCTTTAGAAACCTGGTCGCGGGTTGGGGGAGATAGCCTGTAAATGAGGTGTGAAATTGCGCCAATAAAGGTTACGTACTCTTTGCATGCCACATATGGTTTAGCCAGAGGCACCAGGAGTTTTTGGAGGAAGGTGTTGAGGAGAGTTTTTTAATGTCTGTGTTGGTGAAAGGATGTCGATTCTTGGGAGGATAAGATGTTAGATGTATGGGGTGCTGGTGTGTTTCTTTTTGGTGTGCAGTGTTCCGGTTTATTTTCTAAATTTTTTGAATAACTTTAGGGCGAGGTGGTGGGGGGAAGAGTTCTCCCAGAGTGTTTGAAAAGTTGGTAGCAGCCTGGGGTCTGGATGTGTGTGTTGTTTGGGGTGATGTGTTTTAATTTGTTGGTGGGGGTAGTGCCTTTGATTTTTTGTAAAGTCCAAAGGCTTTAGTTTTTTAATACGCTGCTTGTCTGCTTGTTGTATTAGTTGTGACCCGGATTGTTTTGGTCTTGGGCTAGGCCGTAAAATGTTGTTTTTAAGGGAATGGGTTTAAACGGGGGTTGATTAAATTTTTTGTGTTTGTAGGGAGCGGTTGGGGAGCAGATAATTAGTCTTCTTGTTTTTGAGTGACGGTTTGAAGGAAAACGAGGGGTGAGTCTTCTTGGGTTTTCGATGTTGGCTGCTTTGTAATGGTGTCCTGGATGAACAATTGAGTATCGATGTCAGAGATGGTTTGTTTTTGTAGTTGGTGAGGTTAATATTGTCTATGGTTGTTTTAAAGCTCCCAGCAGCGTTTTTGAAGGAGAATGAAGGTTGGGTTGGAAGAGGGTAGTTGGAGGGATGGAAAATGGGTGGGAAAGTGTCAGAGCCCGTAATAGGGGGCCCGGGGAAAGGGAATGTTGAAATAGAGAGCTGGTTCGGTTTGCCAAAAAGATGTCTGGTTTGCCTTGGCCCGGGGGTTTTAAGGGAAGTATTGAAGTCGGGCCAAGATGAATTAGGTGTTTATGGTTTGGGGAAGTTTAGTAATTGGGGGCCAAATTTGGGTTTTTACGGGTGATGAAGGGCATGTGTTTGGGATTCATGTCAGCTTGTAAATTTTGGGGTGTTTGGGGTATTGAAGACTAAGGGAGGGTCGGTATGTTTAAGTAGTTTTGGGCGACATAGGGGTGAAAAAGATAAAGGGGCCAAAGGGGGTGTGTATTCTGCCGCAGACATTTTGGTGAATAAAAGGGGTTGGGAGAAAAATTTATGATTTTTGTTGGAAAAGACAAGGATGGCAACCCCCTCGGGGGTCAAGGGGGACTGTAGTGCATATAACCATAATGGCGGATACATTGAGGGGTTTGAGGGAGGGGATGTTTAGCAAAAAAAATTTGGCCTCTCTGCTTTAAGGAGCTCGGCCAGTAGGTGTCTAATTGTAAATAAGAACGTACTGAACTGAATCACTTTAAAAGTGATTTAAAGGTTTCTCTTTGCAAAAATTAATGTCTGGGGAAAGTTTTGGGTTAAAACCCTGTAGTGGGGCCATCAGTGGATTGTGTTTGTAGGGGCTACGGACCCTTCCTGAGGGGGGGAAGAGTGGACTGTTTTTTAAGTTTTTTTGGGCTGTCTGTCAGATTGGGGCAGGTTTTTTGGTTTGGTGGATTTGTTGGAGGAGGGGAGTTTGGACCTGTGAGGGTTTTTGGGTTTTGGTGGAGTGGGGGGGAAGGTGGATGAAGAGGAAGTGGAAAATTTTGGTAAGGGATGTGGAAGTGGAAGCTTTGGGAAGGGAGAAGTGGGTAAGGAAGGGGGGGGGGGGTGGGCGTAGCATAGCAGTAGGGGTGTTGGTGGGAGGTGTAGAAGTAGGAAGAGAGGGAGGGGAGGAGGAGAGATGGGGGGGTAGGAAGTGGGGGGGGGGGGGGAGAGAGGAAAGGGGGGAGAGGTTGAGGAGGCTTTGGGAAGAGAACAAAGGAGGGGTAATTTTAAAAAGGGAAAAATTGTTAGCGACAAGATAGGGTTAAAGGGCAGTGAGTAGTCTGATTTTAAACTTGTAGATTACCATCGCAGAGTGGGCAGAGTGGCAAGTTGACAGTTAGTTTTTTAGTCAGTGTGGGTGTAAAGGAGAATCTTTTGTCTGGTGTTGTGTTTGAAGTTTTAGAGTAGAAAAAAGTAACCAAGGCGTGGGGAGGCCAGGCATTGGGGGAGGGGAGGGAGGGGTGAAAGGGAGGGGGGTAAGGAAGGGGAGTAGGAAACAGGGAAGGGTTGGGGGGGGGGAGGGGGTTGGCTTGCCTGAGGGAGGAGAGAATGTTTTTCTTTGAAGGGCAGGAATTTTTCAACGCAGGTGGACCCGCCGCAGTTAGAAAAATTTAAAGGGGGGGGTTGCAAAATTCCAGAATGGCCAGTTGCTGAACATCGGAGCAGACTTGTGTAAGGGGCAGTTTTTTGCGTGGCCGAATTTTTAGCATTTAAGACATTTTGGGGGATTTGGGGGGAAGCGGGTGAAGAATGTTTGGGGGAATGCGGATGGTCTTTGGGAAAGATTCCTTGACTGAAGAGTGTAGAGGCGTAACAGGAGTTGAACAATATTTTGGAATGGTAGAGTTTTCGGGCTGAAAATCGTCAAAAGAGACTTTGTTCTTATACTGAATCTTTTAAAAATCTTCTTTGTTGGTCAAGGGTGTCAGGAAGGTAGTCTACGTGTTTAGCAAGACTGTGCTTTTGGCACGGTGCTCAGGAGTCCAAAAATGGTAAAGCCTGCTTAGAAATTTTTGTCTGGGACCCCTTGAGGTGACGCTTCGTAGAATTTTTTCAAGAAGGGGTTTGAAGCCTGAGTTTTTTTTGAAACTTTTAGTTGAGGTGCACCAGGATCTGAATAATAAATTTTTCCCGGGCAAAAGTGGCTAGGGTTAGAAAATTTGAGGTTTTTGCGAGAAGGAATTGGATTTGAAGAAGCAGGCAGGTGTGGGCGGGTTGGGGGGGGAAGTGGGAAGGGGGGTGGGAGGTGGAAGGCAACGAAGGCATCGTCTAATTAAGAAAAGATTTAAATTGGAGGTGACAACGGCCAAAAAGGAGGACTCACTAGGGAAGTCGTGAAGTAGACAACACTTGCCCCCGGGCAGGACACGAGGAGTAACTGTAGCTTGATGGAGCACTGTATATCCTGAGGGCGGGGAGACTGGCTTATGGCGCCTTCAAAAGGGGAAGAGAATTCAGGCACAAAAAGTTCCTGCCCTTCGGGCGGCAACCACCGACGCACCTCCGATGTCGAGAGGAAAAACGCAGGGCCACAAACACTACTAACACGGGGTAATTCGAGAGAGGCGAGATCGTCGATGTGTTAGTTAAGCACACGTCACCACTCGAGCGAATTGAAGTGTGTGTGTGTATAATGTTCGCCAAGACCGTAGTCCTGGCACGGGTCTCAATCTTGCAATGACCCGTCTGAGCGAATTGAAGTGATAGGATGGAGCCTTATATAACGCCAGGAGGTGAGACGTAGGTCACTAGTAGAGTAAGAATGTAGACATTGAGAGGTCAGGTCCCTCTCAAATCCAGCCATTCTCACTAGTAGAGGTTGTTGAAGTGGTTCCAAGTCTATACCAAGATACCCTTGAGTTGCAGTGTCTGACAGAGTGAACAATAAAATGGTATAAAATACCGACAGGTTGTTTAGGTAAGACACATATGCATCAGTTAGGTATGAGATTAAGACACAAGTGCAACATCTGGGTATCTTGCACTTGTGTCTTAATCTCATCTTGTCGGTATTATATACCATTCGCACTCAGTTAGGTATCTTTATTTCGAAACGTTTCGCCTACACAGTAGGCTTCTTCAGTCGAGTACAGCAAAGTTGATAGAAGCAGAAGAGACTTGAAGACGATGTAATCAGTCCATCACCCTTAAAGTTTTGAGGTGGTCAGTCCCTCAGTCTGGAGAAGAGTATTGTTCCATTGTCTGGAATAATATGGAGTTGAAGTGATAGGATGGAGCCTTATATAAGAACATAAGAACGAAGGAACACTGCAGAAGGCCTACTGGACCATGCGAGGCAGGTCCAAGTCTCCTACCAGCTTAAGCCAATGCACCCAACCTAGTCAGGTCAGGTCACATTGACTTAAGGGAGGAAACAGGGCAACCGACCTGGTAGCACAAGCTATCAGGTCCAACTCACACCCACCCACATCCACTCATGTATTTATCCAACCTATTTTTAAAACTACACAACGTTCTGGCCTCTATAACTGTACTTGGGAGTTTGTTCCACTCATCCACAACTCTTTACCAAACCAGTACTTTCCTATATCCTTCCGGGAAACTGAATTTTTCCAACTTGAAAACCATTGCTGCGAGTCCCGTTAGGCTAGATATTTTCAGCACACTATTTACACCCCTTTATTTATTCCTGTCTTCCATTTATACACCTGAATCATATCCCCCCTAATTCTACGTCTTTCTGGAGAGTGCAGTTTCAGGGCCCTTAGTCTATCCTCATAGGGAAGGTTTCTGATACATGGGATCAACTTTGTCATCCCCCTTTGTACATTTTCCCGAGCATTTATTTCCATTCTGTAATACGGTGACCAAAACTGTGCAGCATAATCTAAATGAGGCCTGGAAATATAAACACAAATGCAATATAATGTGATCCTTATTGAAAGTTTAAACCCCCAGGGGCTTTCCCCAGTCACAAAGGATCTGACTTGAAGAAAGCCATGTGTGGGTTAACGTTGTCAATAAAGGAAACACTTATATTGATTGTGTTATTTTCCATTGTGTCGGTATTTTTTACCAAATTTTTTACTAAATGAGGCCTAACCAAGGTGTAAGAGTTGAAGAACAACCTGAGGATCCTATTTTTATGCTTTGATATGAGCCAAGGATTCTATTAGCTTATTGCAAAATTATGCACTGTTGTCTTGGTTTCGATTTCTGCTACCAGAACTCCTAAATTTTTCGCATCCGTATATTAAGATTACTTTATTAAGTTTATATGTGGCATGGTTATTTCCCGTTCAAGTTTAGACTTTGCATTTGTCCATTTAACTGCATCGCCATTCTCGACCATGCATCGTCTATTCAAATCTTCCTGGAGTGCTCTAATGTCCTCATCAGAATGAATTCGACGGCTATTTTGGTGTCATCGGCAAACTTGCCGATTTTTCCGCTCTTTATGCCCTCATCTGTCGTTTATGTAGATTATGAACAGCGTGGGCCCAAATCCCCCCTGGGAACCCCCGCTCGTGACCTCCCCTCTCTGTTTTCCCCTCCCCATTTATGCAAACTCTCGGCTATTTGTCAACCATCCCTCTACCCGGGAAAAAAATTTCTCCTCCTTTTCATGTGCCTTAATTTTCCTCAATGCTCGATGTGGGCCCCCTGTCCCAAAAAGTTTATAATCCATTTACCAAAATTTATTAAATGAACCCCTCAAATACCTTGGGAAAAAAAATTTTAAATTAATTCGTAAGCAGGAAGCCCCTTTGTAAAACCATCTGAGATTCGTATTAATTTATGCTTTTTCAAGGGGGCTACGAAAATCCTCGCAATTATTTATTCCAAAATTTTCCACTTGGAGGTTAGGCTTATTTGGGTTTTAGTTCGAAACTAAGGACCTGTCACCGCTTTAAGGAGCTAGTCCTTGCGCCTTGCTGCCCCTTTGTTTGTGACCTGAATTACTCCTTCAGATGCTTGCAAACCCGGTTTTAGGATCAAAACCCAAAGTGGAGTAAAAAATGACTACTAAACTTTCCCCTTGCTGCCGCGTAAAGATTGCCTACAAGTTAAATTTACAACCATCCACCCACGAAAAAACCCTTTATCGTGTCTGTATGACGATTATGAAGCCACAAACTGTCGCCGACATTCTATGAAAACCCTCAGAACCGACAAATTCACCATCTCCCCCTTTACCTTTTTTGCTGGCGAAACGTTCCGTTTTCGCAAAAGGGCTGGACAAAATCTCACTCTTTATTTAGTGAGGTCTCAAGACCTCTATCGAGGAAAAAATCCGGGCGTTTTGATTTAACTATCACCAAAATCCCCCCAAAGCCCCTTAAATGACAAGCTAACCTTTTCCCCATCGAAGGCTACTAGGCATTCGACGGCCTAGCTATCTCCTAATTCATACCCCCCCAAGTCACATAGAACCCGAACGTTTCGCCCCTATCTCGCCATGCTGGACCTGCTATCCTATCACCCCTCAACGCCCCCTTCTGAAAGGGAAAGAATACTGCACAAACTGGGTAAAGACGGCCCTGATTCAAGGAATGTTCTCTACCCCTACCTTCCCCCTGCCTCAAGCAAGGGATCACCCACCCCTTTCAGCAAAATGCCCTCTACGTAAAGAAGTCCGTCTAAGAAAATCATTGAAGAAACCAAGAGAACAACCCCAAATCACCAAAATACGCCGCCATTGCAAAAATTCAATCAGATCCACCGAATCCTTCAAGCTAACAACAATCTCTCCCCCCAAGCCGTCCCCTCTGCTTTCCCGACGCTGCTCCTCCAAGGGCTATACTGTATGTGTTGCACCCTTTCTAAAGCTGCAAACCCTGGTCATTCAAAACAAACAATGAACTGTTTGCCCAAACAACATGCCAAACTTCACTTTCCAGACTCGCCACCTACAAGACCTCTCAAGCAAAATTCCAGACATTGTTAACCTTCCTCAACCCCTGGCCCACTCCAGAACCAACACCCCCGTCTATGCCCCCTTCCACCCCCCACCACCAGCCCAACAAATCACGACCGCCCCAAACTCCCTGCTCCTCTAAACCGTCACAGAAGGAAATAAAACAGAAAATTATGAAAAAAACCCCGGACAACGACGAAGTATGTCGAAGAAGAAACCAAGGCAACCGTTACTAGCCAACCCTTTTAAAGGGGTCTTAATTCTCACCCCCCCAACCCCCCAAACCGAAATAAGCGCAGTGATAGCTCCATTTAAATGAAAAAAAGGAGCTTTTAATACACCTGCCCAAAACCCTCACAAAACCCTTTTGAAAAGCATCTGAAATGCCCCAACCTAAAGGAACTTTTCCCAAGCCCAAAAGAGAGACTTCAAAAGACTCAAGGGGGGCTCCATCATAGCGATGTAGCCAAAACACAAACCCTTCCAACCCCTGACGTTCAAACCACTCCACCTCACCCTTTGGGTATCAGTCGGCGAGCACTGTCGCGGGTTGTTCCCCTTATTCCTCAACATCCCTCCCTCACTGCCTCGCAGTGCCCGCACGGGGTTTGCCTGGCTCTTTAATCTACCCTCAAGACCTTCCTCTCACGATGTTCATCGTCTGTCCACCTTCCCCACTCCCCCACCGGGTCGCACAAAAAGGGGCCTGCTATGGTGTTCTAATGTCTGTCCCGATGACTTAGCTGTGGGTTTTAAGCCCCCGGTCTATTTTACAAAAGAACACTCCTCTCCCCACTATTTTTTCTGTCCCCTCTTCCCGCTCATCCCCTTTGGAATCTTACCCGAACTTTTTTTTTCGTTGTTCGTTACTTCAAATCCATATTTTTCCCGACAATGGAAATCTCTTCTCCGACTGAGGGATGACCACCTCAAAACTTTTGGGGGAGGACTGATTACATGTCTTCAAGTCCTTCTGTTTTATCACTTTGCGTACTCGATGAAGAACCAAATTTTGGGAGGGGAAGCGTTTCGAAATAAAAAATACCTAACGTTATTTGTGTCTTGAAATTAAAATGGGAAAAATCCGACAGATTGTTAGGTAAGGGGCATATGCAACAGTTAGGGGTTTTTTATTTCGAAAACGTTTGCCTACACGTAGGTGAGGACTGATTACATCGGGTTCAAGTTTTTGCTTTTATAATTTCTGTACTCGACTGAAGAAGCCCCACAGTGTAGGCGAAACGTTTCGAAATAAAAGATACCTAACTGTTTGCATATGTGTCTTACCTACATTTGGTTTACCTAAAAAAACCTGTCGGTATTTTTATACCTTTTTTTTTTTTCCTCTGTCGACACTGCAACACTAGGGTTTTGGTACAGACTTGGAACCCCTTCAACAACCCCTTTAGTGGAAGGCTGGATTTGAGGGGGACCTGACCTCTCAATGTCTAATTTTTACCCTATAGTACCATCTCCCTCCGGCGCATATAAAGGGTCCATCCTATCCTTCAACCCACACACATTCGGAAAGACTCGTTTACGACAAAACCCATTGACACCTGTTTACGGAGTTCACTACCCTTTTCACAAAAATAGCAAATGGGTTTGCCGAAAAAAAAAGGCCACGAGCTCCATGAACACAGGAGGGCTCAGATTTGGAAATGGGGGATTTTAGCGAAAAGTTGCGAGAGGGGGAAACCCGCTCACATTTTTACAAACTGACGTCTCAACCAGGAGCCGCGACAATGAAACAGGTGGGGAAAAAAACATCGCACCCCCCAAACCAAGGGGATGGAACACTGTGGACAAGAAGAAGAAGCACCTCCCTCCCAAGGAGCAGGAAAAAAGTCAACCGACCGGCAAATTCAAGGTGAAATCTTATGGGGGCCCCAGAACCCACATGGGGTTGTTTCAAAACCGGGGAAACGACACAACTGAAGTTTAGTTGGTTTAACTTTAGGGGAGAACCCAAAATTACTCCCTCAACAAGGAAATGTATACCCCCTTGAAGAGAGTCATGGAGGGCAGATCGTCATTCACCCCGGAGGAATGGATCTCGGCAGAAGATCACCAAGGGTGTAGTGAGCGTACCCCCTGATGATGCCCATTGGGCAGAGCACCACCCCGTGTGTGTCGCTCAACGTTCAAGGCAAAGACGGCAGGCAACGCACCAACCCGACAGGTTCTCATTTAGCTGTAGGACCACTGCCCTCCCCCTGGACCTCGGGTTTTTGGGGCAGGTACGATGCAGGACCTTACAGCGAACCGTTCGCTGTTTCAAAATGTCAGCGTTTGGACACCGGGGGGCACTCTGTTCGAAAGAGAATCTGCGGGCTGCAGCCAGCACCACCCTACGGGAATGCATCACCAAGCGAAAAAAAGCATCGCCACCCACTCCACAATGCCCGAACTGCAGGCAAAAACACCATGCCTGGAATCCTCGATGCCCCGAAGGTCGCCAAAAATTTAAAAAGTCTGGAAGACGCCAAAAAACCGGCAACAGGGTACGAGGATCATCAAAAAGTGGGTGCAGAGAACCCCGCCTTTCCCCGATCTCTCAGCAGCTAAACCAAGTCATGCCCCGGAATTCCCAACCCAGAAACCTCAACCCCGGGGTCAAGGGCAAGAACCCCCTGCCCCCTACCTCAACGAAGAAACAGAAACAAGAGGAACGGAGGGTCAAAAAGGGTGAAAGGGTCAATGCGATCAGAGGCTGCACTAAAAACCCCCCCCGGGCCCTAGCACGACAAGCAGGCACTCCTTCCCCCCGGACAGTCGCTTTTTCAGACTCAAGGGGACCTCACAGCGACCCGGACCCAAACCCGGTATACAGCAAAAGACCACGGGGCATACAATAAAAAAATCCAAACCCCCAGCAGTCCCCACAGACCACACGCCCA
>NW_026465816.1:0-14144 GCF_026875155.1 Cherax quadricarinatus
TGATTCACAGAGAGTCAAATGACTCACGAGAGCAAAGACACTCACAGATAGTAAAATGACCACAGACAGTCAAGATACTCACGGGGAGTCAAGATGACTCAGGGGGAGTCTAAATTTCTCAGGGGGAGTCAAGATGACAAGCCAAATTTCAAAATTTGCCCCCTGGATTTAAAACCCCACCCCTTCTGTGATGTGTTGACAAGAGGGGAGGGGTAAGGGCCCCCAGCTCCCCCAACACATGGTTAGATCTGAGTGAAGCAAAAGGTTTAAGGAATTAAAAGTCAAGGCGACTCACAAAAGTCAAGATGACTCACAGAGAGAATGAAACTCAAAGGGCCAAAATGATTCACAGAGAGTAATTACGACTTACATTTTATTTTTTAAAAATCAAAACGATGCAAAACCCAAGGTCATACAACGAGGGGGAAGGGGGACGCCGGAGGCTGCGTAAAAAAAAAAAGGCCGTAGCGGCTAAAGGGAAAGGTTAAAAAAAATTTTGTAATAAAGCGCGACTAGCTAAAAGTTAAAGAGGGAGTCGTTTTTCAAAGGGGGGCTGTCCGAGGGTTTTGTTAAAGTAACGGAGTTAGTTTGGGACAACGGGGGAAACCTACGTTCCTGATAGACGGACAGTTAAATTTGGTATCCCCTTAGCTCGATGGGAGCTCTCTAGCTCACCTGTTGCCCGGGGTACGAGGTTTCTTAAACAATGCTGCTCAGGTTCCCCCTTCCAAAAAAAAGTTCCTGGTTTTTTAGTGATGGTTGGGGCCGCACCAGGGGGGGTTTAGCGCTGGGGGGGACCGCACCATGGCGATAAAATTGACCTAATTTGCCCCAGATCATCTGCATAAAAAGGGGCTTTCCATATAGTAGTATGTCATTAATGTCAGCTAGGCCAGCATACGTAGGCCTGTTTATACCAGGTATAAATAAAGTTTATTATTATTATTATTATTATTATTATTATATTATTATTATTATTAATATTATTATTATTATTATTTTTATTATTATAAAAATATTATTATTATTATTAATTATTAAATATTATTATTATTATTATTATTATTATTATTATTTTTTATTATTATTAAAAATATTTATTATTATTATATTATTATAATTATAATTATTTAAATTATTAATTGTATTTATTATTAAAATTCTTATTATTATTATTATTAATTATTATTATTATTATTATTATTATTATTATTTTATTATTATTAAAATATTATTATTATTGTTATTATTATTATTTTTATTATTGCAAACTGAAAACAGAGCTTGATAATTCCACAGTGGCGGGAGAGCATAGTCGGGGAAATTAGGTAAATTTTTGTCCTCATGGCGTGACCCACACAGTCGACTAACACACAGGTTACCTATAAACTTTCTAGGTGAACGGGACAGTATGTGTCCTTACGAAACATACCCAATATTTTTCACCCGTAACCGGGGATCTGAACCACGGAACCTCAGTGTGAGGAGCTGAGTGCGCTACTACCGAGCTACAGGGCAAAAATAGCCCCTCGTAAGACTATGAAGATCAGGACTCTTTTTTTTAAGTTCCACCTAAAGACCAAGTATTCTCTTTCCTTGTTACTGTGAGACCAATAATCTCTTCCTCTGCTTGTCTTGAGAAGAGAAAATCCCTGCGCTGGGCACCTTAAATAAATGCTCAACCTGTGCCCTTACTGGACAAGGCATATCTACCTGGGCCCTTGGAGACCAGCAATACACCAACTGTGTTTCTTAAGAAAAGGCATATCTATCTGTGTCCCTTGGAGACCAGGCATATCTACCTGTTTTCTTGGAGATCAGGCATATCTACCAGTGTTACTTGGAGACCAGGCAAATCTACCTTTTTTCCTTGGAGACCAAGGCATACGAACCTGTGTCCCTCGGAGACTCCAGAGCTATCTACCTGTGCACCTGGAGACCTGGCATTATCAACCTGTTCCGCTGGAAAAAGGAATCACATTGTTCCTCTACGAACCAGTGAATCTTTACTGTGAATTTTCAGAGACTAAGGAATCTTTACCTGTGCTTCTCAAGACCATGATGTTAATCGGTGTCACCGAGCTGCTGGTTAAGTACTGCACCAGTGAGGAAGACTAGAAGCTGTGTACACAACCGCCCCACTCTCTGCAGTCTCAGTAATGATCTCCATCAACAATAATATTTCATCATACAGGAAAAAAACGCAAGAAAAAATTTAAATGCAGCAGCAGTGGACAAAAAAGAGTTAGCTGGGTGAAGAACGTGATTTGTGTGTGTGTGTGTGTGTGGTGTGTGAGTGTGGTGTGTGTGTGTGTACACACCAAGTTGTCCTCACCAGTTGAGTTGCATGGGTCGAGCCAGCTCCTGGCCCCGCCTCATCACTGGACGCTACTAGGTCAACTCTCCTTAACCGTGACTATATCATACCTCTGTTTAAAGCTTTGTATGGACCTGCTCCACACATCGTGCTCCCAAACTAATCCACTTCCTGGCTACTCTGTTGCTGAAGAATACTCCTAACATCCCTGTGATTCATCAGTGTCTTCAACTTCCAACTGAGTCCCCGTGTTGCTGTATCCCATCTCTGGAACAACCTGTCTTTGTTCACCTAGTCATTCCTCTCAGTATTTTGTATTTCGTTATCATGTCCCCTATCTCTCCTGTCACTCCAGTGTACCGTCAGGTTGATTTCCCTTACGACCTCACCTCATAGAACAACCTCTTAGGCTCTGGAAACTAGTCTTGTTGCAACCCTTGCACTTCTCTAGTTTCTTACGTGCTTTGCTAGGTGTGGGTTCCAAACTGGTGCCCATACTCCAATATGGGCCTAACGTACACGGTGTCAGGGTCTGAACGATTCCTTATTAAGATGTCGGAATGCTGTTTCTTATGTTTGCTAGTCGCCCAAAGCTGCAGCCTTATTTGGTTGATGTGCGCTTCAGGAGATGTGCCTGATTTTATACTCACACCAAGATCTTTTCCTTGAGAGAGATTTTAGTCTCTGTCCCCCCTAGACTGTACTCCTCCTGCGGTCTTCTTTGGCCCATCCCCAATCTCATGATTTGCACTTGGAGGGATTGAACTCCAGAGCCATTGTCCCCCTTTGTGTGACCCTTCTGCAGCCTGTCCAGATCCCTTTGTAGTACTTGCCTGGTCTTCGATCGAATGAAATCTTCTCATCAACTTATCACGTCATCTGCAAACAGAGACACATCAGAGTCTATTCCTTCCGTCATGTCGTTCACAAATACCATAAAAGCACTGGTCCTAGGACCTGACCCCCTGTTGGACCCCCTGGTCACAGGTGCCCACGTCTGACACCTCGCC
The DNA here is from genome assembly GCF_026875155.1 of Cherax quadricarinatus. Lineage (NCBI taxonomy): Eukaryota > Metazoa > Arthropoda > Malacostraca > Decapoda > Parastacidae > Cherax > Cherax quadricarinatus. Next base: position 3,328 of record NW_026465816.1, read on the forward strand.
ACGTACCATGCCTCGCAGCTGTCTTCCTGACTGTATTCCCTGATCCATTGTAGTGGCCTTCCCTGTTATCCCTGCTTGGGACCTCCAGTTTTGCACTAATCTCTTGTGTTGAACTGTGTCAAACACTTTCTTGCTGTCCAAGAAAATGCATCACACCCACCCTTATCCTCTCTTGTCTTACTGCTTCCACCATGTCATAGAACTCCAGTAGGTTTGTGACACAGGATTTCCCGTCCCTGAAACAATGTTGGTTGCCTGTTGATGAGATCATCCTTTCTAGTGTTTCGACCACTCTTCCTCCTGATAATCTTCTCCATGACTTTGCGACTATACTGTCAGTGACACTTGGTCTGTAGATTAGGCTTCATGTATGTCCTCCTTTTTAAAGATTGGGACTACATTTGCTGTCTTCCATTCCAAAGGCAATCTCCCTGTTTTCGATAAATTTATTGAATATTGTTTGTTAGGGGTACACATAACGCCTCTGCTCCCTCTCTCAATAACCCATGGAGATACGTAACTTGGCCCATTGCCTTTGAGTTATCAAGCTCACTCAGAAAAGCCTCTTCACTTCTTCCTTGGTTGTTTTGTATTGTGTCCAGCACTTGGTGGAGTCCCCACCTCTCCGTCACTTTCTGGAGCCCCATTCTGTCTCCCTCTGTGAACACTTCTTTATATATCTTGTGAGTTCCTCAGATACTTCACGGACATTTCTAGATGTCCTCACTCCTTCCTTCCTTAGCCTGATTACCTGTCCTTGACTGTTGTTTTCCTCCTGATGTGGCTGTATAACCGCTTCGGGTCAGATTTGGCTTTCGCTGCAATTCATTTCATATTTGTCCCCTTGGTCATCCCATTCTTATATGTGGCATATACATTTCGACACAACGACTGCTACCTCCTTATTCTCCTGGGACCTTTGCCTCTATATTTCTTCCATTCCCTAGCACACTTGGTTTTTGTCCCTCCTTCACTTTGGGTGAACATGGCGCGGTGAAGTCTTTTTCATTAGTTCTGATTACCCTGGTACAACCTCTCCTCAGCCTCCCTGCACATTGTGCTACATAATTCCATCATCTCAATAACTGGCTTCCCTGCCAATTCTCTGTCCCACTGTGAACCCCATGCAGGAAGTTCCTCATTCCCTTGTAGTCCCCTTTCTTGTAGTTTGGCTTCATTCGCCTGCCTTCCTGCTTCACCCTCCACTGTACTCTACTGTGTATTCGAAGCTTAACACCACATGATCCAACTGCCCTAGGGTTCTTCATATGTGATTCCTCATAGCTGCACTATCAGGAGAATACTAGGTCCAGTCTTGGCTGTTCTTCTCTCCTCTCTCGCTTGTAGTGTCCCTACATGTTGGTGCATGAAATTATCCAGTACCACCTCCATCATCTTAGCCCTCCATGTGTCTTGGCCCCATGTGTCTCCGATAGTTCTCCCAATTATCTCCTTGGGGTTCAAATCGTCCCATGACCAGCAGCATTGCCCTGCATGTATGAGCTCTTCTGGCCACCGCAGCCAGTGTGTCAACCTTCGGCTCTATTGCTCTCATACCTTAGCTTGGGCCTCCTGCAGTTCGGTGTGGTTATACATCACTGCAATTACCACCTTGGGACCTCCAGAGTGAAGTGTCCCTCTATGCAATCGCTTGCTTCTCCTCTTCTGCTGTCCTCCTCTCTCCAGCATCTCAAAATTCCATCGGTTTGATCATCAACATTGTTAGGGGCCACTCCTCCACCACCCTGTTACCTCTGTCTTTCCTCAGGATCTGGTATCCGTTGGAAAGAGGCATCTGTTTATAATATCTGTTAGCTTGGGTTTCTGTAGAGCTATGATGTCCGGTGATGCCTCTTTGCTCTTTCGTGCCACTCTCCCAATTTATTTGTTATACCTTCAGCGTAATTGTAGAACCAACCTTCAGTTTTCCTTTCCAACACTGTGGTTTTGGGGGCCTGTGAATGGTGGGAGGCCTGGTAGCATACTGTGTGATTCTATAGCGGTGTTGGAGGAAGCTGTGCGTGTGGAATGTAGTTTGTGTTGGTGATGGGTTTCTGAGGATAGATCCTGTGTGTGCTTGCCCCAAGCTGCATTTGGTTTCTGCTCTGATTGACCTCTGATGTTCCATCTTATCTCCTTTACGAATCTCCTTTCACATTTTTTTGTCCTCTCCCCTCATCTGCTGCATTTTGTTTTGTGTTCTGTCCTCTGTTTTAGAAACACCCTCTTGTACTTTTCCGAGTCATTTCACCGTGGTTTCTCTTGGAGGATCCTGTCAGCGAACGTTTCTGTCCCGATAATCACGTTGATCGGTCCATTTTCTTCCCTTCAAGTACTCCCCTATTCGCTGAAAATTTACAATCTCGTCCATGTCTTCTTCATCTATTTCCTTGATAATGGTTCTCAATCTCCATTCATTCTGCCTGCAGTCTTTCAGTGTGTGTCCCTTCCTCTCTCTCCGAAACCATTGATAAACACTGATTAGCCCTTTCCTCCTCCATTGCCTCTACCCATGTACTTTGGTTCCATCCAGTTACAATGTCATTTACTTCCATGTTTTTTTTTCCAGTGGCTCTGTAGCATTGTTGTGCCTCTGCGATTTTGACCTAACACCTCTCCACTTGCACCACTGCTCTCCCATTCACCCTTTTCCCTTCATGGCAGGTTGAATGGCCTTAGCATAAAAAAAAAATTCAAATCTCCTTCTGTCCTGTTCGGACTCTCAGCTTCAATTGCAGTCTCTCTGGTCAATGCCCCAGTAACTTGCTTTCAACTGGTTTACCTCATTCTTCTAGGACCCATTTCCCTGGTTAATGGCAGTTTCGACGTGTGCTCCCAATTCTCTTCCTCCTTCTCCAACCTCCCTTTTCAAACTTCACAGAAATCAGCTCTGTCTCCATTTTTTCAGAAGCTCTCCTAATTTTCTCTCCCTCCTGTTCCATCCTTTCCACTGCACCGCCATCCACTCCTCCCTACCAGAACCTTTCTCATCTGATCCCTGGTTCCTGCGAGCCCCACCATTATTTTTTTTTTTTTTGAAAGAGAAAAGTGAGAGGAAAGAGAGAAAAATAGAGAGAGATAGAGAAGAGAGGAGAGAGAGAGATAGAGAGAGAGAGAGAGAGAGAGAAAGAGAAGAGGGAAGGGAAAAAGAAGGAGAGAGAAAGGGGGAGAGTGAGAAGGGAAGACGGGGAGAGATAAAGGAGAGGGAGTGAGAGGTAAGCGAGGGGGTGAGAGTAAGAGAGGGAAAGGAGAGAGAAGGAAAGGTAGGATCTAGGTGAGAGTGAGAAGGGAACAGGGAGGAGAGAGCAAGAGAGGAGAGAGAGAGAGATAGAGAGGATAGAGTGGCAATCCAGGAACCTCTTCAGCAAAACTTCAAGCATATGCTGGAATTGCATGCCTCACGCTATGTCTCCTCATAGATTACCTCATGTAGATCTTTAATTGTAATTCTCAATGGAACAGAATCAGAGACATCTATTGGGGCAAGTTGTATCCACAAGGAAGATGTACTGGACCATTGTTATGAAATGTCACTTCAACCGACCTTCTTCAACATACCCAGAATCACATGCATATGCATATACTTGTACACTGACAAACACTTATCCAAGAGAGGAAAGCCAGCTGCACTAGAGCTACATCAATCACCAGCTAAGAGCATATCAGCTTGGGAAAAAATGGCAAGTAACATTTTTTGCACCCTGAGCACACGCAAAAGATGAACGTCTCAAGGCACCATAAGGTTAATGCTTGTGCAGTAGTAAGTGTGATGAAAGTGAGGTTGTTGCACCTTGAGAAAGAAGTTGATATCCTTGGGGTGAAATTAGACTCCAAACTAACCATGAAGGAATCCCAGTAATGTAAATCTAGGCAAACAAGGCAACAGGAAACTTACAGCACTTGTCGCCGTATCACCTCACTCATGACAGTGGTAGCAAGATCCTGACGAGGCACAATAACGCTCACCAGTTCCCTGAGTATCTCCACTTTCTTGGTTTGCCTTCCCCCCCCCCTCTTATCTTCGACTTCTTGACCAGAGAGGGAGAACATAGAAAGAACGTCTCATCTCTCGCCTGGACCCAACCTGGTATAGATCGTCATTCAGCAGAGCCCTTCAACCTGGAAGGGATGCAGCGGCCTACAGTTAATGTACAACATCAATCTATTCAAAGACCTCACAACAACGCAGCCCCCACACCTCTAACTTCTAACAGCAGTCGCGACTACGCTACCCCTGTGTGGTACTGTCCGCAAGAAATATGTAGGCTGAGACAGTGCAATACCTTGCAGTCCCTCCTGAATGATCTCGAAATGCCTCTAACAGAGACGATGAAAGTACGCATTGTGTCCTCCACAGAGACTCCACGTGGGTCATTTGATAACTGAATTGAGCACACTCGATCTCGACCGAACCAGACCTCAGTACGCCGACGGTGCCTAAAAGCCACACTAATTGCCGTCACCGACACTATAGAACCAACACTGGAAACTGCAAAAATTCAAAAACTTTGGCATACAAGATACTTAAGCAGCACCAACCCAACAACACCGGAGTCACGTGATTTCATCGTCCAACCCGTCACATCAAAGCAGAGGTTTTTTTTTGATAAGGATCTGCCATCGCAGTTCCATTAGTCCTTCATACAAGTGTACCTCCATTCATATGTTTCTTATGACATTCCTCAAAGGTCACGTGCGTCTCACATTCACCACACTACATCCGCCTATATATAATGTCTTCCTACCTCTGTATTTAGAAGTGATCAGGTCCCAGGACCGAAACGTTTTTCTAATAAATAATGTCTAGTGTTTGCTTACGTGTCTTTCAAAACCAAAGTTATGAATCCTTAAACCAGTAAAATACATGTCAATAAAGCTAGGGATCCTTAACCTTGTCAAACCCTTTGTATAGAGAGAGAGAGAGAGAGAGGAGGAGAGATTGGGAAAGATGGGGCAACGCGAGGGGGAAAGAGATGGGAGATACAGGGGAGAAGGGTGAAAGCGGGGAGTATGGAAGAGAGAGAGGGGAGAGAGAGAGATGGGAAATTGGAGAGGTAAGATAAAAATGAAAGGAGAGATAATGTAGAGGGGTGAGAGATGTTAGAGGGAGAGATGTAAGATGGGGGGAGTGTAAGAGTGAAGAGATGTTAGAGGGGATAGAAAGGCGAGCGTGGAAAGTTGGTATAGTGAAGAGAGAGGATAGGCCAAGGGACAGATAGTGAATAGAGATCGGAGGAAGAAGAGCGGATATTAGTGAGAGAGTTAGTGAAAATAGAGAAAGGAAATGAGAGAGATTAGGTTGAGCGAGGTATAGTTAGAGAGAGTAAGATGAGAGAGATAGTAGAAAGTTAGGTAGAGGTAGAGAAGATGAAACAGGTATTGAGAGGAGATAGGTAAAGAGCTAGGAAGAGCGAAGTAGAGAGGATAGGATTGAGAGATAAAGATAGGAAGGGATTTCCATTCGTTAACAAGGAAGGTTTGAAATCCCTGTGTATGAGTGTGTGTGCATGTGTATGTTCTGTATGTGTGCCCCCACTTCAAAGAATTCATACATGTGCTAAAAAATACCAGTATTAATACCGGTAATTCAAAAACAACCATAGTATTCTACCACATTATCAGATTCTACTTATAAAACACAGAAGAAACCAAGTTATGTAAAATTTAGCTATATCACATGTCAGCTAGGCAGTGTCTGACGGTTACCCCTCTGCTAGACTGCCCCTCTCTGGACTGCCCCACACCCTAAAAGGACTGACCCCTCGCTAGAACTGCCCCTCGCTAACTGCCCCTCGCTAGACTGCCCCTCGCTAGTCGTGGCCCCCCCTTAGACTGCCCCTCGCTAGACTGGCCACCCCCTAGCCTGCCCCTCGCTATGACTGGGGCCCCTCCCCTAAACTTGCCCCTACACTATACAGCCCCCTCGCTAGACTGTGCCCCTCGCTAGACTGTCCCCTCGCTAGACAGCCCCAACCGTAGACTGCCCCCTCGCTAGACTGCCCCTCCCTAGACTGTAACTGCCCTTCGCTAGACTGCTCTTGTTCATCAACACTATCTTCACCTTACCTATGCTATTTCTACTCTAATTCTGGATAGTTAGCTTGCAGGAGTGATTGAACTCAGTATCTAACAGTTGATGCAGAGACCAGAATCTGACAACATGCAACCACAATAGGTGAGGCAATACAATAGCTAGCAGCGTGCAATCTAACAGGTTGCCAGAAGCAGATGACTTAGACGTCGAACAAGGCCTATTATCACTATTTTGTAACCTCCTTCACCCTGATGATTTATAACCATATAATCTCATACATCCCGTCTTCCATACCTCAAGTGATTTCACTTTTCACTTATCTAGAATCACTACACTTATAATAGAATACACTCACAATCGGTGTTACACTTTATATGTATGTCACACAACCTTTTTGAGTCACTGCTTCACATGCTGCTGCCACCTATCCTTGTTGTAAATTTTATTTTTCCTTTCTACTTTCGCTTATTAACTTATTTCACACCTCTGTATGGGTACCCACATATCCACATGTATAACCAAACGCTGGTAATTCTTGAACACCTGCTCCACACTATCACTTTGATCTAGATATAATTTGAAACTGTGTAGCAACAGTGGCCTACAAGGTCCTGCTAACGGTTTGACACATTGAAATAATCACCGTGAATATCAGGCTTCCTCTCGACTTATTTATTAACAAATACTTTTGGCTATTACACGTAGTATTGTTTTCACTGATCGTTTCACTACACCCAGATTACTGCTTTAGCGAGTTACTGCACGCCATAAAACAACAAAGTGTTCTACGGAGCCCTTGTTCAACCACCTGCGTGTGTGTGTGTGTTGTGTTGTGTGTGTGTTTGTGTGTGTGTGTGTGTGTGTGTTGTGTGTGTGTGTGTGAGTGTGTGTGTGTGTGTGTGAGTGTTGTGTGTGTGTGTGTGTGTGTTGTGTGGTGATGTGTGCAAGTCATGTAATACAAACAGATGTATCAGAGGACGAGAAAGACCGCAGGGGTAAAAGCCTTGATAAAAAAAGTAGACAATAAGAGCCATTAGCTAAAAAAGAACAGTAAGAAGAATGGGTGGAAGAAGCCGAGAATGAACGGCGAGACAAGGGTGATCCCACAACCAGGTTCCAACGACCAAACTTTTCAGGCGATCACCACCACACAATACAATACTATTAGATATATTGTAGTATGAGAAGAGGAGAGCGAGAGAGAGAGAGAGAGAGAGAGAGAGAGAGGAACCCAAGGTGACAAAAAAATTGAGACGCGAAAGAGGTGGAGGAGAGGGTAAGAGAGAAAATAGAGAAGGAAGGATGATCGATGCCAGTGTGTGTAATATGGCGTTTGTGTACTCACCTAAGTTTGGTTGCTGGAACGATTCCCATAGCTCCAGCTCCGTTCCTTTCGCTTATCGCTACTAGGTCCACCCAGCTCTATGAGGCTTTATCATAACCTTTTCCTAAGCCATGGTATGGGTCGTGCTTCCACTACATCACTTCTCCCAGACTGTTCCACTTCCTGAACAAACTCTTATGACAGAAGAAGTACTTCTTCCTAACATCCCTGTGACCATCTGAGAGATTTTCAACTTCAGTTGTCAGGTTAAGTTCCCTTAACCTTAACCTCACTCGTAGGACAAACCCCTCAGCTCCGTACTAACCTTTTGCACAACTTTTTCACTTTCTCCAAATTTCTTAACCAGGTGTAAGTTCCATACTGGTGCTGCATACCCAGTGTGGGTCGATGAACACGGTGTACAGTGTCGTGAAAGACTCCTTACTTAGACGTCATAAACGCTATTCACAATTGCCAAGCGCCCGTGAGCTGCAGCAGTTATTTGGGTTGATGTGCCGTCTCAGGAGATGAGCCTCGATATTAACGTACACCCCCAAGCTCCCTTACCTGAGTGAGTTTCGCAGGCCTCTGACCTCTTAAGCTTGTAACTCCCGTCTGAATCTTCTTTGACCTTCCCAATGCTTCATAACTTTGCACTTGCAGGGGTTAAACTCCAGAGCCACTTGTCGACCAGGCTTGCAGCTGTCTAGATTCACTTGTAGGCTTACTGTGATCCTCGTTCGCTTGTATTCTCCTCCTAGTTACACATCGTCTACTAACGAGGGACACCTCTGACTCTAACTCTTCTTTTTTATGTCATACACTTATACTATAAACAGCACTCGGACCTCGACCGACCCTTGTGGAACCTCACTCGACACATGCACCCACTCTTACACCCTCGACTCGTACCAACACACATTGTTTTCCCCTTCATGTCAGGTATTACCTGATTCATTGCAGTACTCACCTTCCTATTCCTGCTACTCCTCTATGTTTTTTTTTGGTTTGTGTGTGTGTGTGTGGTGTGTGTGTGTGTGTGTGTGTGTGTGTTGGTGTGTGTGTGGTGGTGTGTGTGTGTGTGTGTTGTGTGTGTTGTTTATGAGTGTGTACTCACACACACATCACATAGCTCCTGCCCCTGCCTCTTCACTGGTTAGTGTGTATTTGTGTATTCACCAAATTGTAATCACCTAATGGTAGTTTGCAGTGGTCCAAGACACAGACTCCTGGTCCCGCCTCTTCAACTGACGCTACAGGTCCTCTCTCTCTGCCTGCTCATGGAGCATTATCATAACTCGGCTTAAAGGCTAGGGGGGGGGGGGGGGGGGGGTCTATGTTCCTGCCTCCACTACATCGCTCGCCAGACTGTTCCCCTTCCTGACCGACTTCTATGACTGAAGAAATCCTTCCTAACATCCCTGTGCTCATCTTAGCCTTTCAACTTCCTTGAATCTGTGTCCCCTCTCTGGAACATCTTGTCCTCTGTCCACCTTGTCTATTTCACGTCAGTATTTTTTGTTCGTTATCGTGTCTTCCTATCCCTCCCTGTCGCTCCAGTGTCGACGGGCCATTCCCTCAACCTTACTTCATAGGGACATGTCCCCATAGCTCTGGAACTAACCTGTCGCAAACCTTTGCACATCACTAATATTGTTTAACGTGCTTGACCCGGTGCGGGTTCCAACAGTGCTAGCATACTCCAGATGGGCCCTGACGTACACGGTGTAACAGTGTCTTCAAAGATTCCTTACTTAGGTATCGGAATGCTAATCTCAGGTTCGTCCCCAGGTGGCCCCATATTGCTGCAGCGTTATCTGGTTGATATGTGCTTCCGGAGATGTTTTGGTGTTTATAACTCACACCAAGATCTTTCTCCTGTGAGCGAGTTTGCAATCGTTAGTCCACCTAGCCTATACTCTGTCTGCGTCTTCTTTGGCCTCTCCGATCATCGTGACTTTGCATTTGGCAGGGCAGAATTCAGAATTCAGTTGCTGGACCAGGTGATTCCACCTTCCAGGTCTCAATGAAGGTCCTGCCTTTATCCTCATCTAATTTAATTCTCCTCATTAACATCACATCACCAGCGAACATTGTACAATCCTCTGAGTCTATCCCTTCCATCATGTCATTCACAAATACCAAAAATAGCACTGGTCCTAGTACCTGACCCCTGTGGTGACTCCGCTGTCACAGGTGCCCACTGTGATACTTCATCACGTACCATGACTCGTTGTCTGCCTCCCAGTCAGGTATTCTCTGATCCATTGAAGTGCCCATCCCGTTATACTCTCCTGAACCTCTAGTTTCTTCACTAATCTCTTGTGAGGAACTATGTCGAAGTCTTCTTGCAGTCCAAGAAAATGCAATCAATCCACCCTTCTCTCTCGTCTCTTACTTCTGTTACTTTATCATAAAACTCCAGAAGGTTTGTGACACAGGATATTGCCTTCCATGAAACTGTGCTGGTTGTCATTTATACTTTTGTTCCGTTCCAGGTGCTCCACCACTCTGCTCCTGATAATCTTCTCCATGACTTTACATACTATACACGTCAGTGACACTGGTCTGTAGTTTAGTACCTCTTTTCTGTCTCTTTTTTTTAAAAATGGGAACTACATTCGTCTTCCATACCTCAGGTAGTTGCCCAGTTTCAAGGGATGTGATGAAGATTGTGGATAATGGGACACACATCATTTCTGCTCCCTTTCTAAGGACCCATGGGGAGATGTTGTCCGGTCCCATTGCCTTTGAGGTATCAAGGTCACTTAGCAACTTCTTCACCTCCTCAGTTGTGTGCATGTCATCCAGCACTTGTTGGTGTATTCCCTGTTGGTGTGTGTGTGTACTCACCTATTTGTGGTTGCAGGGGTCGATTCATAACTCCTGACCCCACCTCTTCACTGATTCCAACTAGGTCCTCCGTCTCCCTGCTCCATGAACTTTATCAAACCTCGTTTTAAAACTATGTATGGTTCCCGCCTCCACTACGTCACTTTCTAGGCTATTCCACTGCCTGACAACTCTATTACTGAAGAAATACTTCCTAAGATCCCTTTGACTCATGGAAGTCTTCAGCTTCATATTGTGACCCCTTATTTCCGTGTCCCATCTCTTGAACATCCTGTCTTTCTCCACCTTGTCTATTCCGCGCGGTATTTCGTATGTCTTTATCATGTCTCCTATGAACCTCCTGTCCTTCAGTGTCCTAAAGCCAATTTCCCTTAACCTTTCGTCGTAGGACGATACCCTTAGCTCTGGGACTAGTCTTGTTGCAAACCTATGCACTTTCTCTAATTTCTTGACGTGCTTGACCAGGTGTGGATTTCAAACTGGTGCTGCATACTCCTGTATAGGCCTGAGGCATATGGTGTACAGAGTCTTGAAGGATTTCTTACCGAAGTATTGGAACGCTATCCTTAGGTTTGCCAGACGCCCGTATGCTGCAGCGTTGCCCGA
>NW_026465817.1:0-14346 GCF_026875155.1 Cherax quadricarinatus
AAAGGAGAGAGATATAAAAGAAACATATTGTAAACCACTTATTCAAGGATACGGGCTGCAGTTTGTATGCAGCAAGGTAGGACAAATAGTTGACATTACGGAATATCCATTGCGTAGAAGAAGGGGCACTTTCATTAATGGTCCCATTGAGAAAGGATCCGAAGAATACAAAAATTATAGCCTGAGATAGGTTGGGAAAACAGCGAGTGTAATTTTGGTTTCTTGTAAGCAAGCACCCACAGGGGGGAAACCTGGAAAGCACATCTGAAGCTCACCCGATTACCCCTGAGGCCGGGATATTTCACTGTAAATAGGCCATGATTGGTGATGAGAAATATCAGGAATCTGTAGGTAAAGGACCTACGGACTAGAGGGGTGTTAGAAAAGTCAACGGTGGTGGCATTCGAAGATGTTCAAGTAGCGAACGGAACGGAGCGGTGCGAAGAATGGGGTTGTTGAATTATGATTATTATAATCAAAAGAAGGCGCTAAGCCTCAAGGATTACAGCGCCTGCAGGGCAGGAAGGAAGCGATGGGCACAGGTGGCCAAAAGGGTGATGGATGAGCCAAACAGGTTACGGATAACAGCGGAGGCAGTGGATGGCTGAAAGGGTATAAGGGCAGCAAGAGACTGAACCAGAAAGGGCTGAGGGGGTGCGACAAAGTATCATCAAGTTTGTGGAGTAAATCACTCGTTGTCAACGAAGTCAATGAGGAGTCAGATTAAAGGAGGGTCCATCAGCAAGAAGGGAAGTAAAAAGTAGAGAGTAACTAGAACGAAGACGACGTTGGGTAAATTCTTGCGTGCTCGTTGATAGGAGGGCAGTCTATCAGATGTGGCTATATCGTACTGGAACTTGACACTGCTCACAGAGGAAAGGGTGCCTCTCCATGAGTACCCATGAGTAAGACGAGTGTGGCCAATCGAAGGCGGGAGAGGAGTGGTTCTTCCCAACCTCGGCACTGATGACAAGAGACGGACCCAGTACCTAAGTTCGGTTTATAGGATTGAAGTTTGTGTTTATTTTAATCAAAAGAAGCGCTAAGCCAACAAGGACTATACAGCGCGCAGGGCAGAAAGGAAGAACGAGGGCATCAGGTGGCAAAAAGGGAGATGGATGAGCAACAGGTTAGGATAACAGCGGGGCATGTGGATGGTTATGTGAAAGGGTAAAGTGCAGCAAGGAGACTGGACCAGGAGGGCTGAGGGGGAGTTGAAACGTAATCATCAGAGTTTGTGGAGTATAAATCCTGTCGTTGTCAAGAAGTCAATGAGAGAGTCAGGATTTAATGGAGGGGTCCATCAGCAAGAGGGAAGGCTAAAGAGAGAGTAGGAGAACGAAGACGACGTTGGAGGTAAATGTCTGCGTGTCGTTGATAGAGAGGGCAAGTCTAACAGAAATAAACCAAGTGGCTAATGATATGGAACTTGACACTACTCACAGAGAGGAAACAGGGTGCCTCTCCAGGAGATACCCATGAGTAAAGTGAGGAGTGTGGCCAATGCGAGGAGGAGAGAGTGGTCTCCCAACCCTCCGGCAACTGATGACTAGAAGAGGCCAGTAACCTATGCTCGGTTTAATAGAATGAAGTTTGGTTACCGAGCAGAGTTGACCAAAACGTTGTTGCCATCGGGGTGCGAATGTGGGGTAGCTATTGCCAAGCAAAATAGTCTAGAAATGGAACACCTCGTTTAGGAAATTGGTAGTCAATTTTCGGCTGACCGGCAGCAGTGTCTGCTGTTCATTGCCTGTACGTCGACCATGACCAGGGACCCAACAAAAAACAATATATTTATGTTTGGTAGAGTTACGGCGTAGCCAAAGTTGGTGATACGGAGAACTAGGGATGAGATGTATCAAATTTTCGTTTAGCCTGTAGAGCCACTAAGGGAGTCGGAGACTACTACAAATGATGACACTGGCATAGATGCGATACGAATAAGTGCTGCAAGAATGGCATACAGTTCAGCAGTAAAAATGCTAGCTGAAGATAGTAAATGCCCTCGTACGACGCTGTCCGGAAACACTGCTGCGAATCCGACGCCGTCTGAAGACTTAGAGCCATCTGTGTACACAGCGGTGGCATGAGAAGGGAGAGTGGAAGTGATCAAGAAAAAGAGAGCGGGAAGCCACCGTAGGCAGTTGAGCTTTCGAGCAAGGGAGTGAGAAAGAACAGACCCGAACAGCTGGAACTTCCCAGGGGGGTAGGGAAAAGTGAGATGCTACATGAACATATAAAGGTGGTAACTGAAGGGAAGACAAGAGTGAAGTAGGCGAAGAGAAAAGGGACGGAGCAAACAGGGGCGGCGAACGAATAAAGAATGTCTACTAATATCGGTGACCATTCTATAAATGGAAGGATTGTGTAGATCGTGAGAGCGTACATAGTAACGAAGGCAATGGGCATCACGGCGATCAGACAAGGATGGAACATTTGCTTCTGTATAGAGGCTCTCAACAGGGGAAGAGCGAAAAGCACCAAGGCACAAACGTAAGCCTTGGTGATGGATAGAGTTAAGGCTAGAGAGAGTAGCAGGAGAGGCCGCGGAATAAAATCTGGTCACCATAATCGAGTTTCGATAAAACGAGGGCTGAATGTAGGCGAAGCAGAGTTCGACGATCAGCTCCCCAGGAAAGATGAGCAAGGGTTTTAAGAAGGTTTAGCCGTGCTGTGACAAGTTGCCTTCAGAGAGGTAATGTGAGGTTTCCAGGTTAACCGACGGTCAAAGAGAAGGCCTAGAAACCTGACTGTATCACGTTCGGGGATACGGGAGCCATAGAGATACAAAGGATGATCGGAGATAACAGAGCGTCTAGTGAAAGTAATTTGGTGAGTTTTGGTACTTGAAAATTTAAAACCCATGTGTGGTGGCCCAAGTGGAAACACGGTCGACCGCATGCTGGAGAGAAACTGCAATAAGGTGACAGTCAGCGCCTGCACAAGCAATAGCGAAGTCATCAACATAGAGTGATGACCAAATATTGGGTGGAAGAACAGAGGCCAAATCATTTATAGCAAGGAGAAAAAGTGTTGTGCTTAGAACACATCCCTGAGGGACACCTTCAGCTTGGACGAAGTCCGGGGAAAGAACATTATTGACTCGAAACACGGAAATGTCTGTCAGTTAAAAAGTTCTTAAGGAAGGATGGTAGATTGCCTCGGAGGCCTAAGGAATGGGGCCTGGGCCAAAATATTATACCTCCAAGTTGTGTCATATGCCTTCTCAAGGTCAAAAAATATGGCAATAACTGAGTGATTATTCGCAAAGGCATTACGAACATACGTTATCCAAGTATAGTAAGGGGTCTATGGTAGAACGACCCTTACGAAAGCCATATTGACTAGCGGAGAGACTGTTGCTGAGTCTCTAAATACCACATTAAACGTCGATTTACGAGGCGTTCCATCACTTTACAAACTGCACTTGTAAGAGCGATGGGGCGATAGTGGGAGGCATCATGTCCTGTAGTACCCGGTTTGCGGAAAGGGAGAACAATGGCAGATTTCCACAGCTGGGGAAGAACTCCTTGTGCCCAAAAATAGATTGTAAGAGGTGTAAGAGGACTACAAGGGCTGACCGATGTAAATGTTGTAACATACGAATATGAATGTCATCAGGCCCAGCTGCCGATGATCGGCAAGCTGAGAGCGTTGCCTCCAGTTCTTGAAGTGTAAAAGGCACATTATACTGTTCTTCTCCGAGAGAAGAAAAGTCCAAGGGTACTAACTCTCTGGCAGACTTTGAGGAAAGAAACGAGGGGCATAGATGGAGCCCTCGGGAAATACGGACCAGATGTGTGCCAAGTTCAATGGCAACGTCGAGAGGGTTTGCTATATCAACACCAGTGACCCGTTAGAAACAGGAGCCGGGTCAGGAGAGTATTTACCACTCAAATTTTCTCACTTTTTTCCAGACGGCACTCATAGAAGAAGCAGTGGTGATGTGGAAACATAGTATCGCATCAAGTGGTTTTGCTTCTCGGATGACACGGCGATGCCGGAACGCCACGCTTCTGTCTTAAAAAATCAACAAGTCTCTCCTGCGGTTGTATTGTACGGTTTCCTGCCCCCATGCGCACATTTAACGTACTGCTGAGCACAAGCGAAGACCACCAATGGCACGCACTTCTGAGATGCTTGCCTGAGGTTTGGGGTATAGAACGAGAAGCATGCGTTATAAACTGATGTCGAGAAGATGTGTAGGAGCTCTTCAATGGAGGATGAAGAAGAAGGAACCTCACTTAAAAGCAGTGAGGTGTGAGTAAAGATCCAATTTGCCCGATCAAATTGCCAGCGATGGGCTTCGGGAAAGGTGGTGAAAAATGGGAAGGAGAAGTAAGAATGTACCCCCCCCCGGAAAAATGATCGCGCTGTCATGTTAATGTATGGTAGTAGACAGACCAGGTGAAGTCTAGTGCAGTGGAGGAAGAGCATGACTGATAGATCGATGCAGAGAGGTGTATGAGTACGAGGATCTAATATGGTTTTATTAGGTGGGAGTACCCGTATTTAATACATGGTGGGGTGTGAGAGGCAAGATTGCGCCCAACTGAATGACACGTGAGTCACAATGAGATTCCCCCAGGAGGAAATGGTGCGGTCATCATAAATAATCACCAAGTAACAGTAAATGGTGGTGGTAGGATGAAACAAGAATGGGCAAAGTCTGGGATAGAAAATTGCTCGAGAAAGGTGAGAGATATAAAGCACATATTGGTAAACCACTTATTCAAGTGGATACGGGCTGCAGTGTAAGCTTCGAGGTATGGACAAATAGTTGACAGTTCGGAATTTCATTGCGTAGAGAAAGGGCACTTTCATTAAGGGGTCCATCTGAGAAAGGATCGAAGTATACAATAAATTATAGCCTGAGATAGGTTGAGAAAACAGCCGAGTGTATTTTGGTTCTAGTAAGCGTAGCACCAAAGGGGAAAACTGGCAAGCAACATCTGAGACTCACCCGATTACCCTGAGGCGCGTGTATTTCACCTGTAAATAGGCCATGATTGGCTGATGTGAGGGAAAATTATCACGGAATCTGTAGGTAAAGGGACCTACGGAACTAGAGGGGTTATAGAAAAGTTCAACGTTGTGTGGTGGCATTGGAAGAGGTTCAAGTAGCGAAGGACGGGAGCGTTGCGAAGAATGGGGTTGTGAAGATGGAGGAGAGTGGAAAGTGAAGGAACAGGAAGTGTAATCAGTGTCCATTGAAGGTTTTGTCTCTGCAATTATTCTGAATATGGCTTCAGGCGTTTCTGAATTCTAAGATGTATGGGAGACATATGGAGATAGGAGGAGGAGGGTGAGTTAAAGATTGGCACAGTAATGGACTGTAACCAAAGTAGAGGGGGAGGGAAAGTATTAGGGATGGAGAATGAGTGTGGGGGGGGACAGAAGAGGCAGAAACCGGGAGGTGACAGAGAGGGAGAAGGAAGAAAAACTTGGGAGGGACGGGGGTGTGAAGGCATAGTACGAGGAGGAGGGTGAATCTCCACACTTTAATAGAGCCAGAAGAGAGGGAAGAACTAGGTTACAGGACTGGGATAGGATAAAGTGATGGAGGCGGAGAAGGGAAGGATGGGGCAAAGAGAAGAAGATTTGTGCAATGTGGATTTTTTGGACTTCTGAGTAGAGGGGCGATTGGTATTAGGTGTCGTACGAGGTCTGTTCGATACAGGGGCTTGTGAGGGAAGGACCGCGAAGATTTGAGTAACAAGACTGTGTTGTAGTAGTGGACGTCAGAGCCAAGGGACAGCAAAGGATTAGATGCCGTAGAGACTATAGGGAGGCGGTAACAACAGTGGAGGCTGCAGAAGATGGGACCCAGAAGTGGGGGGGACGTTGGAAACGCGAGAATTAAGAAACCGGGGTAGTCTCCCTTGGGGCGGAGATGAGTAATCTGCCATAGCATAAGGGGATTATTATTATTTAATCAAAAAGAAGCGTAAGCCACAAGGACTATACTGCGCTGCATGGGCAGGGAAGGAAGCGGGGCATCAGGTGCAAAAGGGTGGATGGGATGAGCAACAGGTTACGGATAAACACGGGGCTAGTGGATGGTGAAAGGGTAAAAGGGAGCAAGAGACTGAACAGAAAGGTCTGAGGGGAGTGCGAAAAGTAATCTCAGTGTTTGATGGAGTAAATCAGTCGTTGTCAAGAAGTCAATGAGAGAGTCAGGATTTTAGGAGGGTCCATCAGCAAGAAGAGAAGGTTTAAAGATTCGAGAGTAGGAGAACGATGACGACGTGGAGCCGGAGGTTAAATTTGCAGTGCTCGTTGATTGAAGGGCAGTCTAACAGAATGTGGCTAATCGATTACTGGAACTTGACACTGCTCACAGAGTGGACACAGGAGTGCCTCTCCATGAGATACCATGTGTAAGACTGTGAGTGTGGCAATGCGGAGGCGGGAGGAGTGGTCTCCAACCTCGGCACTGATGACAAGAAGACGGCCAGTAACTATGCTCGGTTAATAGAATGAGTTTGTTACCGAGCAGGAGTTGACAACGGTGTTGCCAACGGGTGTGCGAAGAGTGGGTGCTATTGTTTTTTTTTTTTTTTTTACAGCAAAATAGCCAGAAATGAACACCTCGATAGGAAAATTGGGTAGGTCATAGACTTGCTGACCGGCGCAGCAGTGTCTGCCTGTCATTGCCCTGTACGTCGACTGACCAGGGACCCAACTAAAAAAATATCTTTATGTTTTGGTAGAGATACGCGTAGCCAAAGTTGGATTACGGAGAGAACTAGGGGATTGAGATGTATCAATTTTGCGTTATAGCCTGTAGAGACTAAGGGAGTCTGAGACTACTACAAATGATGACACAGGCTAGATGCGATACGAATAAGTGCTGCAAGAATGGCATACAGTTCAGCAGTAAAATTGCTAGCTGAAGATAGTAAGCCCTCGTTCGACGGCTGTCCGGAGAAACACTGCTGGCGAATCCGACGCCGTCTGAAGACTTAGAGCCAATCTGTGTACACAGCGGTGGCATGAGAATGGGAGTGGAAGTGGATCAAGAAAAGAGAGCGGGGAAGCCACCGTAGGCAGTTTGAGCTTTCGAGCAAGGGAGTGAGAAAAGAAACAGACCGAACAGCTGGAACTTCCCAGGGGGGGTGTAGGAAAAGAGGAAAAAGTGAGATGCTACATGAACATATAAAGGTGTAACTGAAAGGAAGGACAAGAGTTGAAGTAGGCAAGAGAAAAGGGACGGAGCAATAACAGGGCGTGCGATCGAATAAGAATGTCTACTAATATCGGGTGACAATTCTATAAATGGAAGGATTGTGCGTATCGCTGAGAGCGTACATAGTAACGAAGGCAATGGGCATCACGGCGATCAGACAAGGATGGAACATTTGCTGCTGTTAGAGCGCTCTTAAAACAGGGGAGACGCGAAGCAAAGCACCATGGCACAAAACGTAAGCCTTGGTGATGGCATAGAGTTAAGGCTAGAGAGAGTTGCAGGAGACGGCCGCGGAATAATTCTGGTCACCATAAATCGAGTTTCGATAAAACGAGGTGAATGTAGGCGATGCAGAGTTCGACGCTCCAGCTCCCCAGGAAAGATGAGCAAGGGTTTTAAGAAGGTTTTTAGCCGGCTTGGTGATCAGTGCCTTAAGGGAGGTATGGTGTGGTTTCCAGGTTTTAAAACGACTGTCAAAAGAGAAGAAGGCCTAAAACCTGACTGGTTATCACGTTCGGGGATGGATTACGGGAGCCATAGAGATAAAAGGCTGATCGGAGATAACAGAGCGTCTTCTAGTGAAAGTAATTTGGTGTGTTTTTGGTACTTGAAAATTAAACCTATGTGTGTTGGCCCAAGTGGAAACACGGTCGACCCGCATGCTGGAGAGATACTGCAATTAGGTGACAGTCAGCGCTGCCACAAGCATAGCGAAGTCTTCAACATAGAGTGATGACAAATATTGGGTTGGAAGAACAAGGCCAAATCTTTTATACAAGGAGAAAAAGTGTTGTGCTTAGAAACACATCCATGAGGGGACACCTTCAGTTGGACGAAGTCCGGGGAAAGAACATTAGTGACTCGACACGGAAATGTTTGTGTCAGTTGAAAAGTTCTTAAGGAAGGATGGGTAGATTGCCTCGGAGGCCTTGAAGGATGGGCCTGGGCCAAAATATTATACCTCAAAAGTTGTGTCAATATGCCTTCTCATGGTCAAAATATATGGCAATAACTGAGTGAATTATTCGCAAAGGCATTTTTCGATCATACGTATCCAAGGCGTAGCTTATAGTAAGGGGTTATGGTAGATAACGCCCTTACGAATGCATATTGAACTGCGGAGGAGACTGTGGTGAGTCTGAAAACTACCACATTAAACGTCGATTTACGTGGCGTTCCATCACTTGCAATGGCAATGTTAGAGCAGATGGGGCGATTGTGGGAGGCATATCATGTTCCTGTTGTTAACCCGGTTTGCCGGGAAAGGGAGTAACAATGCAAGATTTCCACATTGGGGAAGACTCCTTGTGCCCAAATAAGATTGAAGTGGTGTAAGAGGACTACTAAGGGCTGACGATGTTAAATGTGGACATACGGAATATGAATGTCATCTGGCCCAGCTGCCACGATGATCGGCAAGCTGAGAGCGTTGCTCCAGTTCTTGAAGTGTAAAAGGCACATTATTACTGTTCTTCTCCGAGAGATGAAAAGTCCCAAGGGTACTACTCTCTGGCAGACAGACTTTGAGAAAGAAACGAGGGGCATTGATGGAGCCCTGGGGTAAAATACGGACCAGATGGTGTGCCTAAGTTCCAATGGCAACGTCGAGAGGGTTTGTATATCAACACCCAGTGACCCGTAGCAGTAGAAACTGGAGCCGGGCAGTGAGAGTATTTTCCACTCCAAATTCTCACTTTTTTCCAGGACTGCACTCATAGAAGAAGCAGAGGTGATGGTGGATACATAGTCTCGCAACTAAGTGCGTTAGCTTCACGATTGACACGCGCGAGCGGAGCGCACGGGCTTTCTGCTTAAATCAACAAGTCTCTCAGCGGTTCTATTGTACGGTACCTGCCCCATTCAGCAGTTTCAAACGTACTGCTCGAGCATCAAGCAGGAGACACCAAGGCACGCACTTCTGGAATGCCCTGCTGAGGATTTGGGGTAATAGAATGAGAAGTGCGGTTTTTAAATGAGTCGAGAAGATGTGTAGGAGCTATCAATTGGAGGATGAAGAAGGAACCATCACTAAAAAGAGTGAGGTTGTGTGTATAAGATCCCAATTGCCCGATCAAATTTGCAGCGAGGGATAGGTGGAAGGTGGTGAATAGGAAGGAGAAGTAAGATATGATCGGGAAAAATGATCGCTGTCATGTAAGGTCTGGTAGAAATAGAAACAGACCAGGTGAAGTTAGTGCAGTGGAGGAAGAGCAGACTGATAGATCGATGCCAAGAGAGGAGTTTGGTACGAGGATCAAAATGGGTGGGTGTACCCGTATTAAAAAACATGGAGGGGAGTGAGAGGCAAAGAAAAGCTCCAAATGAATGCCACGTGAGTCATCAATGAGACCCCCCCCTGAGGAATAAATGGTGGGCATTAAAATCAACCAAGAGTAACAGGAAGTTGGTGGTGGTAAGGGATGAATGAAACAAGAAAGGCAAAGTACTGGGATAGAAAATGCTCGAGAAGGAGAGAGATATAAAGAACATATTGTAAACCACTTATTTCAAGTGGATACGGGGGGGGCTGCAGTGTAATGCAGCGAGGTTTCTGGACAAATAGTTGACAGTATGGAATATCTTGCGTAGAAGAAGGGCACTTTCATTAAAGGGTCCCATCTGAGAAAGGATCCGAGAATATCCAATAAATTATAGGCTGAGATAGGTTGGAAAAAAACCAACCCCCCCGAGTGTAATTTTGGTTCTTGTAGCAAGCACCAACAGGGGAAGAGTAAACCTGGAAAGCTACATCTGAAGCTCACCCGATTACCCCTGAGGCCGCGGATATTCCACTGTAAATAGGCCATGATTGGCGATGAAGAACAATATCAGGAATCTGTAGGTAAAGGCATCCTACGGACTAGAGGGGTTAGAAAAGTCAACGTGTTGGTGGCATTTGGGAGATGTTCAAGTAGCGATTGAACGGAGCGTTTGCGAAAGAATGGGGTTGTGAAGATGGAGGAGAGGAGAGAAGGAACAGGAGTGAAAGTGAATCAGTGTCCCATTGATGGTTTAGGGTTTCTCTGCAATTATATTCTGAATGGCTTCAAGTGTTTCTGAATTCAAAGATTGTAGGGGAAACCATATTGGAGATAGGTGGAGGAGGGTGAGTAATGATTGGGACAGTTAATGGACACTGTACCAATTGATGGGGGAGGGAAAGTGTAAGGACTGGAGATGAGTGTGGGGGGGGGACTAGAAGAGGTAGAAACCTGGGAGGTGACAGAAGAGGGAAGAAGAAACTTGGGAGGGGACGGGGGTTGGAAGGCATTAGTAAGAGGTGGAGGGTGAATCTCCACCACTTGTAAAATAGCGCAGAGAGAGGGGAAAGAACTAGGTACAGAGATGGAAATGGTAACGTGTGTGGAGGTGAAAGAAGGGGAAGCGAAGGGGCAAAAAGAGATTTGAGCAATGTGGATTTTTTGGACTTCTGTGTAGGGGGGCCCTCAAGAAGGTTCCTTGATGTTGGTGAGGGGCTCTTGATTTAGGGAAATTGATCTGTAGCTCCAGTTCCCCGAATTAAGCCCCTTTTTTGGAATGCCTTCCACATCCCCCCCACGGCGCTGTATTATCCTCCGGGTTTAGCGCTTCCCTTGTGATGATAATATAATAATAATGAGTTAGGAGGGGCGTTTTGGTATTAGGTGTCGTACGAGGGTTAGTCGATACTGGGACTTGTGAGGAAGGACGCGAAGATGTGAGAACTAGATGAGTTGTAGTCGGAGTCAGAGACCAAGGACAGCAAAAGAATATTAGATGCCGTAGCTGGCTATCGGGAGGGGTTTGCAACAGAGGAGGCTGCAGAAGATGGGGGGACACCCAGAAGTGGGGGGTCGTTGGTAAACACGAGAATAAGAAAACACGGGTTGTCTCACTTGGAGGCGGAGATGAGTAACTGCCATGGCATAATGGAGACCTTCTGCCTCTTTGAGGCAAACGGATTTCACGTCATTTAATGTAGACCTGGGCACGGCGGGGAGTACGGAAGGGTGAGCTATTACATAGGCAAGTGGATGGTTGACGCAAGATGTATTAGATGGTTGTCGGACATACCACGACTGGGCATGCCGGCCATTGGATCTGCAATATTTTCGCTGGGTGACCAAAACGCCAGCAATTTCTACATTGTTGCGGTGTAGGTATCACCTTTCGAACTTGTAACCGATGTCCCGCGACATATACAGAGGACGGGAGTTCTCGGCTGTCAAAAGTTAAACGAGCCACATTGCAAGGGTAACGTCTCCGCCCCCGGGCAGGAAGGACATAAGTGTCTACTTTGAGGATTGGGAGATCCTGGAGTTCCAGCTGTTCAAAAATGTCATTGCCACATGACTGGAAATTCTGTTGGACTATGGTATGGGGCAGAATGACAGTACCACTACAAGAATTGAGAGAAAGATGTTTTTCAATAGTGATAGGAGTAGTATCGATATTCGAAAGGAGAGAAAGATCATGAGCTTGGGTAGCATTCTGGACAGTGACGATGCGTGTACCGCTCTTGAGAGCGTGAAATGAAATATCTCTGCCAACATGACGCAGGAGCGCTTTGGCAATACTATGGTCAGAAAGGTAGGCAGAAGAAGAAGTTGGTCTTAAAGTAAAGAATTTAGTCCATTGTGTGGTCCGAAACTGAGCGTGGAGAGGGAGTGCTTGACGTGTCGGTCGTTTCCGAGTAGAATGGGAAGGTAACGACGGAGCATCATCAGGAGATTGACGTTGGCGTTTAGGAGTAGGACCGGAGTTGGTCCGGTAGGAAATGGGTGGGCGATTCGAAAATTGCCGTACCGTAGAGGGAGAAGCCGGAAGCATAGTCAAAGGAGAGCGGAGTTCAGACAAATTGAAGGAGTCAGTCGAAGCCCCGGTACCTGAAGCGGGTGAGGAAACAGCACCAGCAAGAGGTACAGGGGCATCAGGAGTGTCCGAAGAGTGGTCTGAACACAAGGCAGGGTCAGAATGGGGTGCGGTATCAAGAAGGGGCCCGGGGGTAGTGGTTTCATGGACTAGGGCTGCCATGGTTAGGTTACTCCTTTGCTTTTTGTTTTTAAGAAAAAAAAGAAAGAAGAAAAGAAAATAAAAATAAAAAAAAAGGGGGGAGCGGGGAGGAATAGTTCCCAGGAGGAATGAAAGGGCTGGAAATCTCCCTCCGCGCCCAAGAGGACTCGACACCGCTAGTAGCGCAGATGCAGCATGGAACCCGTGCCATACCCTACCCTTCATGCCAGTAAACCAGCAATCCGGGATAGCAACCTCACATCTGCCGAGCTACCTCGGTGGACAAAAGAGAGGGCGGCCGGATATCCGCCACAAAGCATACCTCCTTCAGCCACCACCCCCGGAATCCGAAAGGTGGCTTCCAGAGATACACCCTTCGCCCAAAAGACACCCAAAGCTACTCCGGGATACCGGAGAGGGATCGGGACATCCCTAGGCAATCCAGATTCCACGGCAAACTACGCCACCGCCAAGAAACCTCAACGGAATGGGATGGACCCCGGTGTCCTTTCCCCTACCTAGGAACTAGCGCGCCTGTGGGAGAAATCACGAAGGCTAAAAAGAGGAAGGGCAAAAGGGAGGGGTGAGGAGGAGGAGGAGGAATGGAAAAAGGGGAGGATGGGATAGGGGAGGGGAGAATGGGGGGTAATTAGGTTCGGTCTGAGGAAGAAGACCGACAGGGCTAATTCCTCAGACCAAGAGCCTCTTCACCACGCCAAGGAGCCCCCCTTGAAGAGGACCCGAAAAAAGAACACTTTCACCATTACAAATTTGCACTATCAGCTTAGGCCATAGTTTATCTACCCCCTGCCTTGCATTGCCAAATAACTCTTGCAGGTCTAGTGTTTATAATCTAATAATTTTCATTAATACAGGGGAAAGTGCTGCCTATACATGTAGTGATTTTTCACCAGAGCTGTATCAATATTTCTTTCATTATCAACACACACACAGTATATTACATACAAAAATTTATCACAGTGAAAGTGACAATCTTAGACTTTGTCAAGAAGAAATCTACATCATCTCATGAGGAGGATGCCAGAAATATTATGTTCAGGAGATAGGCAGGAGCCTTCAGTAACATATATAAGCGAACACCTAATTGAATTCAGCTGGGGTGACCAATGCAATGCCTGCATCATCCATAGTGAAGGGCTAATTAAATGGCCTGGGGAGTGCTTTGATAGCTATCACCAATACAATCTTTATTATTTCATAACTATTAGCTAGTATGATAATCTATGTAACTGTATATGTATATACCTGAAAAAACTTAATTAAGCACTACAGTGGGTCTATTAGCCCATATCAGGTAATTCTCCCTCTTGCAGTCTGCACTGGTCCGCCATTGATAACTACTTTACACCCTCAAAATATCCTAATACAGGAAGGCCCCACTTATAAAGGGAGTTTAGGTTTTCAGGCTACTGCCAAAAAGTGGAACAAGCCTTTTGTCACTTTCAAATGCACCAAAAAGCCTGATATGTTTACATATCATGTATTAAGTATGCAATAAAGGTAGGCCAAAAAAAAAAAAGTGCACAAAGGCTGCAAACAGACTGAATAAAATTGCATCTGACGCCCAACTGTTGAAGACGTCAGTCGAAAAAAAACCTGAAAAGCGAACAGGCACCAAATTTAAAAGAAAAAGGGATATAAAAAATATCAATGGAATGCCCCAAAAACAGGGCCCCTGTACAGCACATCTTTCACATTACAATAATTATTGTATTTTATGCTGTAAATAGTATTTACAATTTTAAGTGACTGGATAAGGCAGTATTTAGAGTAGGTACATGTATTTGAATCTATTGCTGTTTCTACATTGTCTTTGACATTCATTTGCTTTTTAATTTTCAGTCCTTCATATAATTTTTAAAATCTCTTTTGGTACAGGTGCTAGTGGGTGGTCGAGTTGTACAGCTGTGAGATCTCCACATCGCACAAAGGCATTGGTAACTGGACTTCCATTAGCTGGTTCATTCACAATTGGCCTCGTCACAGTTGCGAGTGACGGCCGATCTCCACACCAGTTTTTTGTTACCCAAGACCGGTCAAGAGTTTTTCCCGGGCAGGAGCATCGTACCGCGCCCTTTGCGCAGAAACACCCTACCTCTCTGTGACCACTTGTCAGAAGGCCCGGGGGCCAGTCACACCCTTCT
>NW_026465818.1:0-13155 GCF_026875155.1 Cherax quadricarinatus
ACAGAGGGGGAAATAAACAAAGATGACCCCTTTGTATCAGAAATCTTCCCCTATGAGAATACGAGGGCCCGAATCTGCACTCCCGAAAGGCTAAATTGGGGGGGAAATGATTGAGGGTAAAATTTTGGAAAACAGAATAAAAAAAGGGATGTAAATAGCGTTCTGAAATTTCCACCCAAAGACAGACTCGCAGGCAAGGGGGTTTCAAGTTGGAAAAATTCAATTCGGGAAGGATTTGGGAAAGCACTTTTTTTGGTAATAGAGTTGGGGAAATATGGAACAAATTCCGAACCTTTATTGAGGCTGAAACATTGTGTATTTTTAAAAATGGGTTAGATAAATACATGAGGGGTGTGGGGGGTGAAATGGACCTGACTAGCTTTGTCGCTGGTCGGTGCCGTCCCCATCCTTGAGTGGATTTCCCCAACTGGGTGGGTTTGGGGCAAATCCGGTAGGGGGGGTTTGGGCTAACCCGGGGGGGGGGGGGTCACATGGACCTGCTCCCTTTGGGTCATAGGCCTGGTGCAGTTTCCTTCTTTCTTAGTTTTTATTTTCTAATTCAAAAAAAAAAAAAAATACAAATGCGGAAAAATGCATTTCTTTTAAACAAAAGCCATATGGAAAAGGGCCTTTATGAAAGCGAGAACCCAGCGAAGATAGAACTTAACGCGCTTACTGTACACCACCCCCCGGTGAGTGAGTGGTGATCCCAACAATAAGCAAAAGCAGATTACCAATGCTGCCTGTTTTTCAACCCTTTATTAGACTTTACGTCTTCTCTTTGTCTTAAATCACTTATTACAAAAGCCCTGTTCCAGCTATCTACCAACTCACTTCCGCCCCCTTTTTTTCCCAAAAGACCGACCACTCATCCGTCCCCTGGTCAACTCGGGAAAGGGGTAAAAAAGTTTGAATTTCTTCCATTCTATAGAATACATTTAGTGATTTAATTAGGATTAGAGGCAATAAAAAATTAAAAAACTTTTCCCCACAAACAAGCGAGACGGGGGAAAAAACAACAGATAGAACTGAGAAGAGAGCGGAACTGCCCATTTTGGCCACCTTCCCCCCGATTACATTCACAGCGGGGAAAAAAAAGGGATACTGTAAAATTTTGTTGAAAACAAGGGGATACGCATCTAACTGCTGGAAACCGGGGGAGTACTTCATTTTAAAAATAACAAAAAGGCACAATACCGTGACGGGAACGATACAAAAATAACCCGCACAAAAAAGAGAGAAGCTTACGACGACGTTTGGGCCCCGACTTGGACCTTTGAAAAAAGCACACTAAAGAGGGGAGCGGAGGGCTAAAATAGGCAGGAAGGGGGAGGAGAGTAGTAGTAGAAGAAAGAGTAAGTATAGAAATTAGTAGTAGTACAAGAATTGTATATAATACCGACAGGATGGAATGACACACCAACCCCCGGGGAAACCCCACCTAAAACGTTTCCCCGCCATCCAGCCCCCATGGAGGGCTAAACGTCCAAAAAAAAGAACAACCAGACGCCGACATGTTTCTTAATTATCAGTGTGTGTAAAAGAAAGGAGTATAGTGGTAGGGATGGTAAAGTGGGAAATGGGAAGACGAGCCAGCAAATAAAAAGGAAGGGGGGCACGCAAGAAGCTAGATACCCACAGAGGAGAGCAAGCGAAACAAGGTCTAAAAGGGAAGTGGTGAAATAAAAAATGAAAAGGAACAGAAACACAGACAAGAGAGAAAGACAACCCAAGGAAAAAGGAGAGAGAAAGGGGAAGAAGGAAGAAAAAAAAGAAGAAAAGAAGAAAAGAAGAAAAAGAAGAAAAGAAGAAAAGAAGAAAAGAAGAAGAAAAGAAATGAGGATTCAGTTAAGTCACGGGTGTTCTGAAGTTTGGAACTTTTTTACAATGAGGGGGGAGGAAAGGCATCTACAGAGACGAACCCGGGGCTAAGGTTCAAAAAGGGAAATTTTGTTAAAAGGGGAATTAAACTAAACGGCGACTTGATAAATGGTTTAGAAAACCGACAAGTTGAAAAATTGAGACACTATGCAACACTGGGAATCTTTATTGAAAAAAATTTCGCCACACGTGGCTTCATCTCCAAACAAAGTAAAAGGGGTAAGGAGAAAAAGTATGAGGAATCTTGGTACAAAGACTTAAAACCTCCCCAAACCCTTTGGACGACGACCTCTTACACATGGCACGCCCACAAAACCCGCCTCCTCCTGCTTCAACTCATCTCACCCAGTAATAACCACCTCCGGCCCAAACTGCCTTAAAACAAGAGTGAGGGACTGAACACATCGAATCCAGTTTGGGGGACTGATTACCTCAACCTACTCCCCTTTCCCCCTTTTCCACTTTGATTGGACGATAAACCCACTGGGGGCAAACGTTTCTTCAAAAAAGTTTCCCATGTTTTTTAAAAAAAGGCTCAATTTTTAAACGCGACTGTTCGATTTGGAAGTAGGGAAGACATTTTTTAGCAGAAGACCAGTCAATAGGATGCCCAGAAACCAGGGAGTAAGGCTCTGACTTTTAAAACCGGGGGGACTAAATTTTTGGGAAACAGGGAGGGGGTAGGGGATAATCTGGAAACCATGGGTAGGGATCAAGTAAAAACCGATGGGGTTATTTCATTAAGTAAGGAGTACCAGAGTGCACATCAATCTGGGAAAAAACAGGGGTTTATTCTTCCCCCTGGGAAACATGCAGGAGTACCGCTCAATCTGGATACCAACATGGGTTTAAAGTTTCAGCTGGGGAAAAAAAACAGAACTGTTTCAGTCCCGGGGGAAAAAGAGAAAGTTTCGTCAGGGGGGCAACAGAACGTTCAGCTGGGGGCAAGCAGAACTGCTTCAAACGGGGGAACCAAACAAACTGCTTTAATCTAGGGAACAAGGGGAAAATGCTTCAAACGGGGGAAAAGCAAACGCTTCACGGGGAACAAGCAGAACTGCTCATCTGGGGAACAAGCGAACTGCTTCAATCTGGGGAACAAGCAGAACTGCTTCAACGGGGAACAAGAGAAAAGCCAAACGGGAACAACAGAACGCTTCATCTGGAAACAAGCAGAACGCTTCAGTCCCGGGGAAAAAGCAGAACTCTTTAGTCTGGAGAACAACGAACGCTTCAGTCTGGAAACAAGCAAACTCTTTAATCACGGGAAAAAGCAGAAATTCTTCAACTGGTGAACAAACAGAACGCTTCATCGGGGAACAAGCAAACGCTTCAATCTGGGAACAAAGCAGAACGCTTCAATCTGGGGAAAAAGCAGAAGCTTTATCTGGGGGAAAAAGCAGAAATACTTCAGTCTGGGGAAAAGCAGAACGCTTTAGTCGGGGAACAAGCGAACGCTCAGTCGGTAACAAGCAAACTGCTTTAATCTAGGGAACAAGCAAACGCTTAATTTTTGGGGAAAAAGCAGCGCTTCATCTGGGAACAAACAAATGCTTCATCGGTAAAAAGCAAACTGCTTCGTCGGTGAACAAGCAAAACGCTTTTATCTGGTGAAAAAGCAACTCTTTATCTGGGGAACAAGCAGCTGTTTTTAGTCTGGGGAACAACAAACAGCTTCGGTCTTTGAACAAGCAAAACGCTTTTTTGGGAACAACAAACTGCTTCAGTCGGTGAACAAACAGAGCTGCTTCACTGGGAACAAAACAGAACGCTTCAGTCGGTGAAAAAACAGAAAAGCTTCATCCGGGGAAAAAGCAGAACGCTTCAGTCTGGGGAACAAACAGAGCCTTCGTCTGGGGAACAAGCAAACTGCTTCAGTCTGGGAAACAAGCAAAATGCTTCATCTGGGGAAAAAGCAGAACTGCTTCGGTCGGTGAACAAGCAAACTGCTCGGTCTGGTGAACAACAGAACGCTTTGGTCTGGTGAACAAGCAGAACTTCTTCATTTTTGGGAACAAGCAAAATGCTCGGGCGGGGAACAAGCAGAACTGTTCATCTGTGAACAAACAGAACCTTTAACTGGTGAACAAGCAGAATGCTTCTCGGTGAACAAGCAGAGTCCACGTCTGGGGGGGGGAAAAAACAGAAGCTTCAGTCTGGGGGGAAAAAGCGAACTGCTTTAACTGGGAACAACAAACGCTTTTAGTCTGGGGAACAAACAGAACGCTTCATCTGGGGAACCAAACAGAACTGCTTCAGTCTGGGGAACAAGCAAACTGCTTTAGTCTGGGGAAAAAAGCAGAACTGCTTCATCTGGGAACAACAGAACTCTTCAGTCTGGGGGAAAAAGCAGAAAGCTTCAGCTGGGGGGAAAAACAGAACTGTCATCTGGGGAAAAAGCAGAACGTGTCAGTCTGGGGAACAAGCAGAACGTTTTTATCTGGGGGGAAAAAGCAGAACTGCTTCAGTCCCGGGGAAAAGCAAAACTGCTTCGTCGGGCAACAAGCAAACTGCAGTCGGGGAAAAAGCAGAACTGTTTTTAGTCTGGGGGAAAAACAGAACGCTTCAGTCTGAAACAAGCAGAACTGCTTCATCTGGGGAACAAGCAGAACTGCTTTCTCTGGGGGGAAAAAGCAGAACTGCTTCATCTGGCAACAAGCGAACTGTTTTTAGTCTGGGGAACAAGCAGAACTGTTTCGTCTGGGGAACAACAAAATGCTTCTCTGGGGGAAAAAGCAGAACTGCTTCAGTCTGGAAACAACAGAAAACGCTTCATCGGGAAAAAGCAGAACTGCTTTAGTCTGGGAACAAGCAGAACTGCTTCAGTCTGGGGAACAAGCAAACGCTTTTATCTGGAAACAGCAAGAAACGGGAGCTTCTTTAAACAGTCTGGGGACAAGAATGAAGGCATCATAAATTTCTTATTACCTCCTACGCAATTTTTCCTTGGGTAATATAATTAAATGCCGTAGAGGAAATGTTATAATATGATTTCCAATTGCGGCTTTTGTTTTTTTCCAGGAGTTTTATTTGTTTGATGAGGTAAAAGAAAATCACAGATTATTTTTTTTTAATGATGTCGACGATGCGAAGAATTATTGATGAGGCCCGATTCATTGATATTTTTTTAAAAAATCAATGCAAATGTCATGATTCTCTTTATAAGTCAAAAAGGGGATATTTCGTTTTATTTTTAATGAGGCAGCTGGGGGGTAAATAAATTTTATATTTTTTAAAATGTGAGGGGGTTTTCATATATTTTTTAAGACATCAGAATTAAAATTTTTGAGGAAGTCACTGAGGTATCAATAATATGATATTCTGAAGCATGAGGATGCAAGGAATATATTATGAAATCAGGGGGAATAGTTGATTTAATCTTTTTGTTTAAATGACTGAGGGGTTTCAGAGAAATTTTGGAACATTATTAAAAATTTTTAATTCACAAGGATGATGAAATTTTTTTTGATAACGTTAGTGAGGGTTTCAGTGATAATATTTAGAGGGCACGTGAACTGTCAAGAATAAACTTTAAAAGCAGCGCGCTAGCTAAGGATTAGAACCCAGTTGTTCTGGCTCCCATTGTGAAGAGAACCACAGACTGGTTTTTCCCCTCACAATGGCGGGGCCCCAAAAAAAGTGGGTTCATTCTTGGCTAGCCCCAGTGTTTTTTACTGACAATACACTTTTATTGGGTTTCAATAAAGAAGGAATGAACTTTAAACATTTTGTGTGTCAACGAGTCAAAGAAGGTCATTTATGTTTTCTAGGGGATGTGGGAAGATGATTTTTTAATTTTTAAAACAAGGGGGGTCTATACATTTAAAATATCCCGAGGGTGGGAAATTAGAATGTGTAATTTAAAGGGAAAAATATAAATATTTTTAATATAATATAAAATATATATAAAATATAAAAATAAAAAAAATAAATATATTATATAAAATAAAATATATATATATAATATTCGTGCCGAATAGCAGAACGCCATCTTGGCTTAAAAAACAAAGCCAAAAATTTCCAAAAGGACAAGTGAAAAATTTGTTTATCAAAAAATTCCCAAAAAAATTCTGAACTAACAAAAAAAATTATTTTTATTTTTTTTTGTTTAGTACTAAATAACTGAAACGTATTTAAAAATTTTTTTGTTGGGGTTGGGTAAAATAAATTGCTCTTGTTAAATAAGGTTAGGGAATTTTCTAAAATTTTCTGTTGCAAAATAAAAATTTTTTTGCTTAACTTAAGAAAAAAATATACTTTAAAAGTAAGAAAAATTTTTTGAAAGGACTTTTAATTTTAAATGATTTTGTTTAATTTACCAGTTTTTTCATAACGGCACGACAAAAAAAAATAAATTTTTAAAAAATAAAATAATAAATATATATAATATTATATATAATTATTTTATATATTATTCAACAATCTGGTCCTCCCCCAAGGGAGGGTGACCCCGAAAGAAAAAAAATCCCCAAAAGAAAAACTTTCATCACTCAACACTATCACTTCACTCACACATAATCCTGTCTTTGCAGAGGGGCCCCCAAAACAACATTTAGAATATATCCGCATACCCCCCAAAAACAATATCCCAAAACCCCCTTAAAGTGCAGGGATTGTACTTCCCATTTCCAGACTCAAGTCCGGCTATTTTAAAAAAAAACTGGTTTCCCTGAATCCCTTCACTAAAATATTAACCTGCTCACACTCCAACAGTTTGTCAGGTCCCAAAAACCATTCGCTCTATTCATTAATCTAAAACGCTCGCAACATGCTTGCTGGAAGTCCAAGCCCCGTTGCCCACAAAACCTCCTTTACCCCCACCATCCAACCTTTTGGAGGACGACCCCTACCCCGCCTTCCTTTCCCTACAGATTTATACGCTCTCCAAGTCATTCTACTTTGATCCATTCTCTCTAAATGACCAAACTACCTCAACAACTCATCTTCAGCCCTCTGACTAATACTTTTAATAACTCCACACCTCCTGCTAATTTCCACACTCCGAATTCTCTGCATAATATTTACACAACAATTTGCCCTTTGAACACCTCCATTGCCTCCTCGCTGCATTTGCAACCCAAGCTTCACACCCATATAAGAGTGTTGGTACCACTATACTTTCATACATTCCCTTCTTTGCTTCCATGGATAACGTTTTTTTATCACCACAAATACCTCAACACACCACGCACGTTTTTTCCTTCGTCAGTTCTATGGCCAACCTCATCCTTCATAAACCCATCCGCTGACAAGTCAACTCCCAAATATCTGAAAACATTCACTTCTTCCATATTCCTTCTCTCCAATGTGATATCCAATTTTTTTATCTAAATCATTTAATACCCTCATCACCTTATTCTTATCTATGTTCACTTTCAACTTTCTACCTTTACACACACTCCCAAACTCGTCCACTAACCTTTGCAACTTTTCTTTAGGATCTCCCATAAGCCCAGTATCATCAGCAAAATGTAACTCTCTCAACTTTCTTTTGTATTTGATTCCCCATAATTTTAATCCCACCCCTCTTCCGAACACCCTAGCATTTACTTCTTTTACAACCCCATCTAAAATATATTAAACAACCATGGTTCACATTACACATCCCTGTCTAAGACCTACTTTTACCGGGGAAGTAGTCTCCCTCTCTTCTACACACCCTAACCTGAGCCTCACTATCCTCATAAAAACTCTTTACAGCATTTAGTAACTTACCACCTATTCCATATACTTGCAACATCTGCCACATTGCTCCCCTATCCACTCTATCATATGCCTTTTCTAAATCCATAAATGCAATAAAAACTTCCCTACCTTTATCTTAATACTGTTCATATATATGTTTCAATGTAAACACTTGATCTACACATCCCCTACCCACTCTAAAACCTCCTTGCTCATCCGCAATCCTACATTCTGTCTTACCTCTAATTCTTTCAATAATAACCCTACCGTACACTTTTCCTGGTATGTCGTGCCGAATAGGTAAAACTTGCGATTTTGGCTTAAATAGCAACCATCTTCTTGCCGAATAAGGCTGGCGATAGTTTGTGTATATAATGAAATAATTTCGCAAAAATCATTCTGACCCTAAAGAAAAAAAACTTCATTGTGTTTATTATTATTAAATTTTTTTTAAACTTATCCAAAATATATTTAGGTGGATTAGGATAAATTTATTGCACTTGTTATAAAAAAGGTTAGTTAATTTTTTCTAAGGTTATTTTGGTACGAAATTATAAATTTTTACATTAACTTAAATGAAAAAATATATCTTTAAACGTATGAGAAAAAATTTTTACAAAGAATTTAAAATTTTAAACGAGTTCCTTCAATTTGACCAATTTTACCAATTCGGCACGACATATATATATATATATAAATATATATATATATATATTATATATATATAAATATATATATATATATATATATATTATATTATACCAGCATTTTCCACAATAAGAATATTACATAATAATTTGTATTGATTGATCGACAGAAAAGGGAAGGACAGTAATAAAGGAAGGACGTAAAAAAAGGGAAAGGGAAACAGGCTCAAAACAAAACAGTAATGAAGAAGAGAGAAGAGCAAACACGACAGTAATGTCGAAAAGAGAATGTAAACACAAGAGTAAATGGAGGGAAAAGAGAAATATAAACACAGCAATGAAGAAAAGAGAAGTTAAATACAAAGTTATGAAGAAACACAAGCAGAAAAATACAACAGTAATAAAATAACAGATACAAAACTTGACTCGGGTGAAAATACAAGTGTGAAAACTAAAGAAATAAAAAAGGCAGATGTAAAAACACGACAATATCGACGACAGGGCAGAACAGAAAATACAAGACAGAGCACAATAGAAATAAAGAAAAGACAGGAACAGAGCACAATAGTAATAAAGAAAAGACAGGAATAGAGCACAAAGTAAAAAAAGGAAAGACAGAAGCAGAACACAATAGTAAAAGAAAAGACAGAAACAAGCACATAATAATAAAAAAAAAGACAGGAACCCAAGGGACAATAGTAATAAAGAAAAGACAGGAAAAGAGCACAATAGTAATAAAGAAAAGTTTAGAAGCAGAACACAAATATAAAAGAAAGGAGAGAAACAGAGCACAAAAATTAAAGAAAAGACAGGAACAGAGCACAATAGTAATAAAGAAAGACAGGAACAGAGCACAATAGTAATAAAGAAAAGACAGAAGCAGAACACAATAGTAATAAAGAAAGCACAGAAACAAGCACAATAATAATAAAGAAAAGACAGGAACAGAGCACAATAGTAATAAAGAAAAGACAGGAACAGAGCACAAATTAATAAACATAAGTATAACAGATCATGACAGTAATAAAGAGAAGACAGATGCAAAACAGAATTTCATGTTAGCAATGTTTCACTCTGTTTAAACAGCTGCCATGATAACAACCCCAAGACACGAGTAGACGTATATACTGGGTTAACCAATTTATCAGGGAGATGATGTATATGTTGAGTTTACACCATTTATCAGGGAGATGATGTATATACTGGGTTTTAACCATTTATCAGGGAGATATGTTATATACTGGGTTTACACCATTTATCAGGGAGGGTGATGTATATACTGGGTTTACACATTTATCAGGGGGATTTATGTATATTACTGGGTTTACAGCATTTATCAGGGGGATGATATATATACTGGGTTTAGACCATTTATCAGGGAGATGTATAAAACTGGGTTTACAAACCCTTTATCAGGGAGATGATGTATATACTTTGGGGTTTACAGCATTTAATCAGGGGGATTATGTTTAAAACTGGTTTACAGCATTTATCAGGGAGATTATGTATAACTGGGTTTACAACCATTTATCCAGGGAGATGATGTATGTACGGGTTTACACCATTTATCAGGGGAGATGATGTATATACTGGGGGTTTACACCATTTTTCAGGAGATGATGTATGTACTGGGTTTACACCATTTATCAGGGAGATTATGTATATACTGGTTTACAGCATTTATCAGGGAGAAGATGTATATACTGGTTTAGACCATTTAAACAGGGAGATGATGTATATACTGGGTTTAGACCATTTAACAGGAGATGATGCCTCGGTGGACGAGACGACTTAAAAACCCCAGATACCCGTCTATTTCTGCACCTAAAAATCAGGCACTTTGTAGTATTTGAGAACATTGTGGGACGTTCGCCAACAAGTGACTTCCTCAGTCCGGTTTGAGAGATGCGTGGTGGAGATGAGGATTTGGGGTAATCTTCCTTCAATCGTGAATCGATGTTTTCAGTCCTAAATTTGAGATAGATGAACACATCGACTCAAAGTAAAGGGGATTGAACCTCAAATCCTTCTCACGTGCACCATGATCTCTGTCCCGGGATGATGAAGTCACTTATTGGCAAACTTTCCCACAATAAAGATTGCGATATTTTTGAAAAAAAAGAGTTTTAAATTTTCAGCTTGTGATTTCAAACCATTTAATCACAGTTGAATATCAGTGTTAACCATACTTTCTTGTACCAGCTGGGGAAAGGGGCGTGTCAGGGCCCGCTCACTTTACTCCTGTTAAAGTTTGGTAAATTACCGAAATATGTAAAGTAAAAGGACACAAGTGCAATAATGTGAATTTATTGTGGGAAAAAGTTTCCCCCTCCAGGAGCTTATCAAACTGATAAAAAACCCCCGGGGAGCGAAACGTTGCCCCAATAAAAGTCACATTAGTTGCACTTGTGTCCTTTTTCTTTACATTTTTCACTCCTGTTGAGAAAAATAATTCCCCTTTTTCCTCCCTCACCCAGCACAAAGAAATAAATTTTCATTATATCATATATGAAAATTTTTTTTATTTTTATTATTATTATTATTATTATTTTATTATTATTATTATTTTTAATTTAAAGATGATATCCTTAAATCAAGTCAAATCAAGTAAATCTCCCGAAACGCTCAGTAAGCCCAATCTAATGCACATTTCACTAGGAAGAAACCCCTCAAATTTTATTTTGGCCGACCAATTTTTTTAGTGTAAAAACAAATTAAAAAAATTGGAATCGTTGGGTCCGTTTAAATCGGGGAATAACAAAAAAGCAATTAATAAATATTTTGGCTGGAGGGGTTGTTAACGACATTCAAACCCTTAATGATGGTCTAAGTTCTAATTTTTTTCCAAAGAATTATAAATAATAAGTAAAGAATGGTTATTTCCACTTGTCTTCAACTGTATTGATTAAATTGGGAAAATTAGACACATGGCGATTTGGGGTACTTTAATGGGGAAACGTTTCGTCACACGGACTTCATCATCCAAAAAAGGAGAAGGTGAAGAAAAGGATGAGTTTGAGGAAACCAGTCCCTCACCTTGAAGGACTGATTACATCCACCAAGGGGGACTGATTTCCTAAAATCCTCTTGTTCTTACCATTCTCCTTTGTATGGAGATGAAACCCCTGTGTGGCAAAAGTTTTTCCTCATTAAAGATACCCAAGTGTTGCACATGTGTCTAAAATTTTTCAACTTGCCGGGTTTTCTGAACCCTTTTATCACATAGAAAGATTAGCCATTCTATAAGATGATGAACCTCTAAATTTTGTATGAGAGCTGCAGATTTGAATTTTTTCCCAATTGATAGACAAAAAGTTTGGATCAAACTTTCAACCAACCATGGCTTTAATTAAAAACAAAGCATATTTTTAAAGGGGTTGAAACTGGAAACAGTAAAGGGGAGGTAAAGAACCCCCAGCCAATAAAATATATACCAAAAATAGAGCACTCCCGGTATGAGTTATTAGTTCGGGGAAGAGTGCTAAATGAAGTAAATCAATTTGTGTAATCTGTTTTCAGTCAAAAAGTCAAAGAGGGAGTTTGTTCTAAGATGGGGGCCGTCGCGGGGGGGGAAAATAAAGTAAGGGTTTTTTGACCCTGGGCGACGTTAAAGGAAATTCTTCATGCTCGCTCATAACAGGACAGTCCCAACCCAAAAATTAAACTGAAATTGGAACCCGACAAATAGCACAGAGGGGAAAATGGGGGCTTTTCCATGAAACCCCCGGTGAGAGTGGCGCCCCCTGCGGGAGAATTTTTCCCCCTCCTTGGCATCGATGTGTGCCAGAATCCTAACCGGCTTTTTTAGAGTATAATTTTTAGAATCAATCAACCAACTCGTTGCCCAAGTTCCGAATGGTTCTGAGAATGGAAAACCTCTATAAAAAACTACAAGGTCGTGTTCGCTAATCGTGCAGTAGAGTCTGTCTTCCCCAAATGCTTTGAATATCAACATGACGAAAGTACCTAGCGAAAACGATTTCTTTGTTTTCGCTAGAAATGCGCGAAACCAAAGTTGTAAACGAAGAACTAAAGAAAGAGGCGAATTAAATATTTTGATGCTTACAAAGCACTAAATTAGTCGAGATTGCCAAAAATGGTGAGGTAAACCTGGAGGCAATACAGAAATTGCATGAGAACTGCATGCATTTCAGCTGTGAAGATGCTAGCTGAGTCTAATAAATGACCTCAACAACACTGTCCGGGACACTGCTGCAAAAATACACAGTCAGAGAATTTAGAACCAACAGTGTTTACTGCAAAGGCACTAGAATGGTTAAGAAAAAGTGAGCGAGTAGCAAATGTATGTATTTTAGTTTTTCGCGCACGGCAGTGGGGAAAAGCAGACAAGAACTGTCGGAAAACCCTTTCCCAAAGGGGGAAAAGAAATGTTTGATATAGAGTACATACAAAGGGGGGTAACTAAGGGAAATCAAGAGCCAGTGCAAGACGAAGAGAATAAGGACGTGTAAACAGGGTCGCGAAAAAAAATAATGGACCTCTACTTTTGTCCGTTACTAAGCTGAATTGAAAGGATTGTGAAGGACAAGCGGACAAAACAACGGAGGCTTGGGCATCACGGCTTTCGTTCAATGATGTAACATTCGCCTCGCTTATAAGCTCTCGACAAGGGAGCAGCGAAAAAGCACCTGACATAAACGTATTCCCTAATGATGGAAAGGGCTCAAGTTTTTGAAAGAGTTGCGGGAGAAGCCGCAGAATATATCTGGTCCGCCACAGTCTAGTTAGATAAAATTAGGGGTGAATGCAGTCGAAGGAGAGTTTAGTTGATCAGAATCCCCCCCCCCCCCGCACGAAAGGGTGAGCGAGGGTTTAAAAGGAGGGTTCAGCAGCTATGGAAAGCTGATTTTTAGGGAGGTAATGTGTGTTTCCAGAACAATCTGCGATTGAACAGAAGGCCTAGAAATCTGACCGTATTTTA
>NW_026465819.1:0-12813 GCF_026875155.1 Cherax quadricarinatus
CCTTTTCAAAAGTTGCAATAGTGGCAGTTGCGCACAGGGATGTTTTTTTATATTTAATGCCAATGAACGAGCAATTTTCCAACAACGCTGTAGGGACAATTTAGGTAGGTTATGCAAAGTATATGCCGACACCAGACGTCTGACTCGTCTAGGTGGCATAAGTTATTCGCTATGCACAGTACGATTGCAGAATACCCCAACGTAACACGTTAATTTGCAGGACACGCTTAGCTATGCACAGTAAGATTACAGAATACGCATACAAGCAAAGCCGACTGCAAAATTCTCCACACCGAACAGGCTAGTAACAACTGACACGCAAAATTTGTAAAGCAATGCCCCTCAAGGAAGGTTCCTTGATGTTGGTGAGGGGCTCTTGATTTAGGGAATTGGATCTGTGCTCCAGTTTCCCAAATTAAGCCTGAATGCCTTCCACATCCCCCCCCCCAGGCGCTGTATAATCCTCTGAGTTTAGCGCTTCCCCCTTGATTATAATAATAATAATGTAAAGCAATGCCAGACATCCACACTGTTCTAGAAGATTGACCGTAGCGAAGCGAGCACACTGAACAAGCTAGTAGCGAGCTGTTGAACGATCACACAATAGCAAGGCTGACCATAACAAAGTAACTGACACGCAAGATTTGTAAAGCGTAGGCAAATCTAATGCAATGCCAGACAGCAAGCTGTACAATGTTCCTGCTACGAGCTTCACCCTGAGCTCAACCGTTTCTCTAAGTCCAGCTCCAGCTCTCGGACAGGCTACCCATATTACAACCCAGGATTCCAAATGGCCTGTTATCCCTGGTGTAATGGGAGCAAAATAAACACAGCAGAAAAAGTTTAGACTTATATTATCCTTCACCAATTTAGAACAGCAATATGTACACTATGTACAGTGATAAGTATAGTGCACTCCATGGTAAGCAAGGCAGAAATAGAAGCCACAAGATAGCAGACCGTGCTTCAACCAGCTCTAGAATGGGAATGACAAGGGCAGACACGAGAGTGGTACCCACATAACCTCTGCGATTGCCAAAACCATCTTATTGGCTAGAACCTGGTCACTAGTTGAACGACGGGGCCCCATCATCAACTCTTAGCAACCTGGTTCGCTGGTTGGGGGAGATAGCCTGTAAATGAGGGTGTGTACATGCGCCGAATAAAGGTTACGTACTCTTTGCATGCCACAACACACCTCAAGACATGTTTCCAGTAATAACAACTATGATATGCCTCAAGACACGTTTCCAGTAATAACAACTATGATACGCCTCATGACATGTTTCCAGTAATAACAACTATCATTCGCTGCCTGACCACGGTAGAGTGCGGTTGTGCTCTGCACCCCTCTGCTGTTTTCAGGCGAGCTACCTCATTTCGTCACTCAACCTTTGAGTAGTGAGGACGTGCGCTGCTGCTGCCCCTGGCGTTGATTAGTGGCAGTTATATTTTCACAGCATGGCGCAATCCAGCTGCTGACGCATAAACACAGTCTGTGTTGAGCTTATCCGTGGGGCTGTGACAGGAACTTCTATGGACCTGCTACTACCTGCAATCATACGAGATACATATGGTATTGCTAACGAGGAGATATGTGGAGTAGCGCTGAATGGCACGACGAGGATCTTTGTTAAGTTTAATTTGGCAAGTGTGTATGAGGCCCGGTGGAGAAAAGTCCGGAGGTTTACTTTGGACATTTTAACTCCTGTGACCGTGCGATTTCACACTTTCTCCCCATTACACATGGGTTAAGATTAAATGTGCCATTCGAGGCGGTGATTCTGACATCCTCTTGCGAGGGGCAAATATGGTACATACATTGGGCCCATGTTGGGAAATGGGCTACTGGGCCATACCCAGGGATATCGAAAGGAATTTTTGTGAAGATGACTTTTACGTTACCCTATTCCGTCGTACGTATGCTGCCAAAATTTTGGACGCAGGTGTTTTAAACATACGCTGGGCAAGTCGACTGTCGGTTTTTTGGGTCATAGACACCTAGGGGCTGTGGGAAAGGAGGGGGCAACATGGAAAAACGGAAAAAGACATTCGCTAGAGAAGGGTGGGGGGCAAGATTTGCCTTATGTGACTCCCCTACACAAGGTGGGTCCTGGAGTGAGGAGGTCGAGAAGGGGAAAAGGAGATGGAGTCGCAGGTGTGCGAGGGGGGGCACCCTTCTTTGAAAGCAGCCAGGTGGGAAGAAAACCCCGACTGGAGGATTCGATGGGAAAGACTCATTAGCCATGGCTTTAAAAATGTGTTATTGGTGACAAGGTTTGGAAGGTTGGGATCCGACCTGTTTTTGGGTCTGCTGGGGATCGGGAGGGGGAAAGGATCTGGGGTTTCTGCCAGTGGGGAAAAAAAAAATTTTTTTGATGCAAGGGGGAGGGGAGGCCCACCGGGGAAATGTTCAGACGCTTGATGCAAGCAGAGGGAGCAAAGGGAAGCGTCTGGCGCTATCTGACCCCGGGACGTGATCACACCTGCTCAGGCATGGGAAAAAGTCCTGGGCAAAATTACGGAGGGGGCACAGCGCCCTAAGGGGCAGGATTGGTTAAGAGCGTTTCTAAAGGGGGGGGGGCCCGAGGTGTCACGAAACGTCTGGGGGGAAGACAGTCCCCAGGGTCAAAGGGAAAAACCACTCTGAAAAGCTTCAAGGCATACATTGAACATTAATGGTTTGAGCAGAGAAAAAAAGTGTGTATGGTTTAGGATATTTGGTGGTAATGTGTTGACGTGGTGTTCGGCAAAAACACAACTACAGACCAGGTTAGAGTTGAAGGTGAATGGGTTAAAATGTGTTGTGGAGCAGCGTAAGGTTGAAAGGGGGAGTTGCCATCCGGGGGAAAAGGGAAACTAGCCTTCGAAGTGGGGGCATTGTGAGGGGGGGGAGGGGGGGGTGGTTCGTTTTGATGGGTGGGGGGGTGGGTACAGATGAGTTTTTTTTGTGTGTGAAGGTCCGAGAGGGAGATGTGCTATTAAGAAAATTTGTGAAGGAGCCCTAGTAATTATTTGCGTCTTTCCCGGGTGTCTGTAATTGGTGGTGATTGGAATTGTGTATAAGGGTTAAGGATGTAAAACCTAGAGGGGCAGGGAAATGTTCGGGGATTTTGGGGAATTTTTAAATGGAGGGGGTTTAAAATGGCGTTGGAGGGGGGGGGGTTGTAGAAAACTTTTTTAGGGGATATGCGGCTAGACGGGGATCGATTGTATGTGCCCCGAACAGTAATAGTGAGGACGCAATGAGGTGTAATAGTAAAAGTGGTGGCGGGGTTTTTTTGGCCCACAGAGGAGTAATGGTGGACCTAGAAGGAAGGGATTCCTAAAAGGGGTCAGGTTATTGGGAAGTTAAATGTGAAGCTTTTGCAGGGTTGAGGAAGCGTCAGTCTTTTGTGCAATTGTGGGAACGGTTGGTGGATGAGGGCCGGGGGATGATGAACTGGAAAATTGGGGGATTCGGTGGCTAAAATCGTATCAGAGAATTTTATATTGGTCGTGAGGGGAATAAAATCGGTTAAAGTATGGGTTTAAAAGATACTTAAAGGGCACTGCGGGACTTTTAAAGCAAGAGGAGGAGCAAGCTATCCATGCAGGTTTTAGGGTTTAAAAGAGAATTGGGGGTTTTGAAAAAACGAGCTTTTTTGATGGTGCCGATTTGGGGGATTAAAAAGAAGTGCTATGGGATGGACGGCCCGTGGCTTGCGTGCTAAGGGGCCCAGAGAAAGAGGAGAAGGGACGTGGAGATGGGGTTAAACTACATGTGGGTGGAAGGGATGGCGGGTCAGCATTGGAAACGACAGAGGGTTATGGTTTAGACGTTGGTTTTCATATACGCAAAGTGTGGGCTTCCTGAGGTGGCATTGGGGGGAAATGGGAGAGTTGTGCAGTGTGAGTTGATGGTCAAGTTTCGGGTGAATTAGGTGGGCCGTTTTCGGAGTGTAAATTTTGGCAGTTTTGTCGGAGTGAGTTTGGGGAAAGGCGCCGGGAATGCGGACGCCAAAGATTTCTCGTAAAATTGGGGGGTTCGAGGTTTTTTTTTTAGTAAGGTTGTTTCAAATTTTTAAGGCGGCTGGGGAATGGGAGAGCAGAAAACGGACGGCCGTTGTGGTGAGGTACCGAAAGGAGAGCAGTCAACGGTAATGGATTACGGGCACTTTCGTTTTGTGGAGTTTATAATTTGTTTGCGAGAATTTAGGGAACAAACAAGAGGGGTAATGGCAAGTAATTGATAGGGGGCAATATGGGTGCCAGGAAGGTCATTATGAAGGGCATGGAAAATGTTTTCGGAAAATTTTTATAAAAAAAGGGGGGGGGGGAGTTGGGTGTGGAGGTGTTTTGGGGTTAGTTTGGAAAAGGGGCTGTTTATAAATTGTAGAAGGGAAGCTTTGGAGTTATCGCTGGCAAGGTTTTGGGGGAAAAAAATAATATCTTGGGAAAAATTATTGATCAGGGGGGCGTGAGGGGTGGGGGTTAAGGGGGAGGCAGGAGTTAAAATACAGATGCGAGGGGGACGGCCCAAGGTGCCCCATCACAAATTTGTTTGCGGATACAGGATCCATTTTTTTAGGGCCATTCGGAGGTGTGTTGCGGGAGGTGGGGGGGTATGACCGGGGGGAGGGGGGGCGGTACGTAGGTTAGTGGATGCAACCCGTTTTGGTGAGAGGTAATAGGGACTTGTTTGGGTGGGGTAGGTGGTGGATTGTTTGGGGAGGCTTTATATGAAAATTAATGTTTTAGAAGACAAGTTTCTGACCAAGGGGGTAGTAAAATGGGATAGGGGGTAGGGGGGGGGTGGAAGGGGGGGTCAACTAATGTATGTTTGGGTAATTTATGGAGA
The DNA here is from genome assembly GCF_026875155.1 of Cherax quadricarinatus. Lineage (NCBI taxonomy): Eukaryota > Metazoa > Arthropoda > Malacostraca > Decapoda > Parastacidae > Cherax > Cherax quadricarinatus. The sequence continues at coordinate 4,841 of NW_026465819.1, forward strand.
AATCACGGGTGGCTAGGGGGGGTGAATGGGGCGAATAGTGGTGGGTATTGAAAAGACTTGGGGGTTTTTTAGGGCGGCGCAACAAAAGCTTCATCAAAAATAATAGTGACGAAAAGTGTTATTGTCAGCAAGATATGGCATGCGTTGTCATGTACCCGTGATAGCGTGGGTGAAAAAATTTACAACGTGGGGTTTTTTTAGTTTTTTTATGGGGAAGGAAAACCCCCCCCAAAAACCCACCCCCCCCCCCCCCAAAACAAAAAACCCAAAAAACAAAAAGGGTTTTGTTGGTGGGCCCGTTGGGGTTTTTAAAAAAAACGTGAATCCCGGGGGGTTAAATTGGGTCCCTGGAAAGGATGGTGGCTGTGTTAAGGGATTATTAGGGGGGGAACGAATATGGCGGTCTAAAACAATTGGGGGTAAAAAGGGTTTTTTTGGGAGGTAAAATTTTTTGATTTTTACATGGGGGTTTTTCCCTTGGGTTTCATTCCTGGGGGGGAAAAAGGGAAGGGGGGGGGGGCTGTGGGAAAAGGGAACTTTGTGCCCATTTTTTGGACTTATAAAATTGTGCGGGGTTGTTGGGAAAAGGTGTTAGTTTTTTGGGGGGGTTGCGGTTGTCCTTTAAGTTTGGAAAGGTTTGGGGTTTGGAGATGGGGAAATTTTGTGGGTATTTGGTACGGATTTTTTAAAATCGTCATGGGGGTGGGGGAGGTTGGGGGGGAGGGGAGGATAAAGGTGTTAGTTGGGGGGGGCATTTTACGAACTAAGTTCATGGGGTTTAGGAGGGAGTTTGGGGGATGTTTTTACTGGGGCTTCGGAGTTTTCGGTTTTGGGATTTTTTGGGAAATTTTTACGTGCAATTAAAAGGGGTTTTGCGGCGGGGGGTGGTTCCCCTAAGGACAGTGTGAAAGGGTTTTAGGTGGAAGAGAAAGAATAAGTATGGACATTAATGCCCTTTGGGCTGGTGATGGCGGGTTGTGTGTTTGGAACGATACAAGTCTTCAATTTAATTATTTTATGCAATTGACAAAGGCGAAAGATGTGTAAGTTATGGAAAATTTTTTATATCTGAACGAAATTATTGAACTTTAAAATGGTTAAAATACCGACATTGTTAGGATACATATTCAAAAAGTTAGGGGATTTATTTTCGAAAAAAGTTTCGCCTACCAGTGGCCTCTTCATCGAGTACAGAAAAGTGATAGAAGCAGAAGATACTTGTTTCCCATATGAACAATGTCTTCTCCCGATGAGGGGCTGCCACCTAAAACTTTAAAGGGTGATGGACTGATTACATCGCTTTAAGTATCTTTGCTTCTATCAAACTTTTTTTTACCGATGAAGAAACCTCTGTGGGCGAAAATTTCGAAAAAAAGTACCAACTGTTGCTATGGTCTTACCCAACAACAAAATTATTGGTATTGTGAATGAAATGACAATAGGGTGACTGTGTGAATGTGAAAATAATATTACACATGAAATATTTGGGGTGGTAGGAAAGGCTTCAGTATTTTTGGAGTGTGAAGGGATGCACGTTATGTTTTTGGGTAACAGACTTACATCTTAGTAGTGTTTTAATGATAGGCGAAATTTTTAGAAAGCTTGACTTATCCTGTTTTCTTATTACATATTTTTTTTTCTGGGCTCTATAGCCCGTAGGTTTTGGGGTTCCATTGATTGATATATATTAAGGGGAAATTGATGGGACATGGATTGTTTGTGAGTTCAGTGGTTTTGTTTGTAAAGTTTTGTAACTATGTATATATTTATACCTTCCTGGGAAGGTAAGTTTGGGTGTTTAGTAGATAACGTTGTACATGAATAGTAAATTGAATTTTATATTATTCATACATTGAGTGATATGAATTCATGTTGTTCAATATGGAATAATTAAGGTGTACATTCCGTGGAGGTGTACAATTTTAAAATGTAATTCCGGGGAGGATTACAAGTAAGGTTTTCATTCCCTGGCGGGTGTACAATGTAAGGGGTACATTCCCTGGCAGGATTTTACAATGAGGTGACATTTCCCTGGCAGGAAGTACAAAAGTAAGGTGTACATTCCTGGCAGGATGTACAATGTTTTAAAGGGGTACTTCCGGGCAGGATGTACAATGTAAGGTTACATTCCGGGAGGGTGTACATGTAAGGTGTACATTCCGTGGCGGATGTCAATGTAAGGTGTACATTCGTGGCAGGTTACAATGTAAGGTGTACATTCCCTGGCGGTGTACAATGTAAAGGGGTTACATTCCGTGGGAGGATGACAATGTAAGGTGTACTTCCCTGGGGGATGTACAATCAGGAATTGTGACTTTCCAAGGAGTCTTAGGTTAGATTTGTGTTCCAGACATAATGTCTTACTTCAGGATTGGAGTGGGATTGTTTACTCTACGATTTGTGCTTTCAGATTAATATGTTAATTGGAAACATGTAATGCAAATTTTTTCACACTGTTTTCACATGTTGTTTGTCGTTTATTTTTTTGTATTGATGTTTTTAAAAAAAAATATTTAAAAAAAAATAAAAATATGATACGCCTCAATACATGTTTCCCGTAATAACAACATGACACACCCTTTTAAGGGCTGCCCTAAAATCACAATTTTTTTTTTTTGTTTTACCAACTGCGCCAAGCCCGCAACTGTCTGGAATTATGTTTAAAATAGAGTCAAGGTACTGTGCTTTTTTATGATGGTCAATTGCAATACATTTTGCCAGTCATGAAAACTTCTCCTTTTCAAAAAGTGGAAATTTTTTTTTGGGGAAAAGGTTTTAAAAAAAAACGATAAAACTGTAAAAGTGAATACCATCACCTCTTTCTCTTGATTTTTTCCCCCATTGGCTTTTGCCAACAGAAAGTTTCCCCGAACAGGTCTTACTGGGTTTGGCCCCTACTGATTCCGGGAAGACTTGTCAAAAGACCCCCAGTGATGTTGACAGTCGCTGCGTCCAAAGCAGTCCAATAAGCCACATCAGCAAAGAAATCAAGCACAACTCTGGATCTTTTGCTTTATTTACTTTAGGTTTTGCAGACAGAATCATTTCACTTTCATCACCATGGTCCCCTAAGCTTTCATGTTAAGCAATTTTTTCAACCCCAGAATGTATTGTAAAGCAACTTGAATCAACATTTGCAGTAGAGATATAAAGAGAATTTTGGTCAAAGGTTTGGGGTAGTAGTGAGTCATGTGCTGGATTTATCTGCTGGTGACCCTCGGTGGATCAGTAGTGAGTCATGTGCTGGATGATCTGCTGGTGACACCTCGGTGCATCAGTAGTGAGTCATGTGCTGGATGATCTGTGTGTGACACCTCGGTGGATCAGTAGTGAGTCATGTGCTGGGTGATCTGTGGTGACACCTCGGTGGATCAGTAGTGAGTCATGTGCTAAATGATCCTGCTGGTGGACACCTCGGTGGATCAGTAGTGAGTCATGTACTGGGGATCTGCTGGGACAAACCTCGGTGGATCAGTAGGAGTCATGTTTTCTGGATGATCCCGCTGGTGACACCTCGGTGGATCAGTAGTGAGTCATTTTGCTGGATGATCCTGCTTTGGGGACACCTCGGTGGAAACAGTAGTGAGTCCCTGTGCTGGATGATCCTGCTGGTGGGCACCTCGGTGGATCAGTAGTGAGTCATGTGCTGGGTGTCCTGCTGGTGACACCTCGGTGGATCAGTAGTGAGTATGTGCTGGATGATCCTGTGGTGATACCTCGGTGGATCAGGTGTGAGTCTGTGCTGGATGATCCTGCTGGTGGGCACCCCGGTGGATCAGTGGGAGTCATGTGCTGGATGATCCTGCTGGTGAAACCCCGGTGGATCAGTAGTGAGCATGTGCTGGATGATCCCGTGGTGACACCTCGGTTTGGGTCAGTAGTGGTCATGTGCTGGGTGATCCTGCTGGGTGACACCTAGGTGGATCCAGTAGTGAGTCATGTGCTGGATGATCCTGCTGGTGATACCTCGGTGGATCAGTAGTTGAGTCATGTGCTGGATGATCCTTTCTGGTGACACCTCGGTGGATCAGTAGGGAGTCATGTTTCTGGATGATCTGCTGGTGACACCTCGGTGAATCAGGGAGTGAGTCATGTGCTGGATGATCCTGCTGGTGATCCCTCGGTGGATCGTAGTAAATTATGTGGTGGATGATCCTGCTGGTGACACCCCGGTGGATCAGTAGTGAGCATGTGCTGGATGATCCCGCTGGTGGACACCTCGGTGGATCAGTTAGTGAGTCATGTGCTGGATGATCCCGCTGGTGACACCTCGGTTTGGATCAGTAAATGGTCATGGTGCTGGATGATCCTGCGGTGCACCTCGGTGGTCAGTAGTGAGTATGTGCTGATGATCCTGTGGTGACACCCCGGTGGATCAGTAGTGAGTTCATGTGCTGGATGATCTCTGGTGACCCTCGGTGGATCAGTAGTGAGTCATGTGCTGGATGATCCCGCTGGTGACACCTCGGTGCATCAGTATGAGTATGTGCTGGATGATCCTGCTGGTGACACTCGGTGGATCAGTAGTGAGGGCATGTGCTGGTGATCCTGCTGGTGATACCTCGGTGGATCAGTAGTGAGTCATGTGCTGGATGATCCTGCTGGTGACACCTCGGTGGATCAGTAGTGAGTCATGTGCTGGATGATCCTGCTGGTGACACCTCGGTGGATCAGTAGTGAGTCATGGCTGGATGATCCCGCTGGTGATACCTCGGTGGGTCAGTAGTAAATTATGTGCTGGAATGATCCTGCTGGTGACACCTCGGTGGGATCAGTAGTGAGTCATGTGTGGATGATCCTGCTGGTGACACCTCGGTGGATCAAATAGTGAGTCATGTGCTGGATGATCCTGCTGGTGACCCTCGGTGGATCAGTAGTGAGTCATGTGTGATGATCCTGTGGTGAAAACCTCGGTGGATCAGTAGTGAGTCATGTGCTGGATGATCCCGCTGGTGACACCTCGGTGGATCAGTTAAATGAGTCATGTGTGGAGATCCTGCTGGTGAAAACCTCGGTGCCCTAGTAGTGAGGGCATGTGCTGGATGATCCTGTGGGTGACACCCCGGTGGATCAGTTGTGAGTCATGTGCTGGATGATCTGCTGGTGACACTCGGTGGATCAGTAGTGAGTTCATGTGCTGGATGATCCCGCTGGGACACCTCGGTGGATCAGTAGTGAGTTTATGTGCTGGATGATCTTGCTGGTGATACCTCGGTGGATCAGTAGTGAGTCATGTGCTGGATGATCCTGCTGGTGATACCTCGGTGGATCAGTAGTGGTCATGTGCTGGATGATCCTGCTGGTGATACCTTTGGTGGATCAGTAGTGAGTCATGTGCTGGATGATCCTGCTGGTGACACCTCGGTGGTCAGTAGTGAGTCATGTGCTGGATGATCCTGCTGGGGGACACCTCGGTGTATCAGTAGTGAGTCATGTGCTGGATGATCCTGCTGGTTGGGCACCTCGGTGGATCAGTAGTGAGTTCATGTGCTGGATGATCCTGCTGGTGACACCTTTGGTGGATCAGTAGTGAGTCATGTGCTGGATGATCCTGCTGGTGATACCTCGGTGGATCAGTAGTGAGTCATGTGCTGGATGATCCTGCTGGTGACACCTCGGTGGATCAGTAGTGAGTCATGTGCTGGATAATCCTGCTGGTGACACCTCGGTGGATCAGTAGGGGAGTCATGTGCTGGATGATCCTGCTGGTGACACCTCGGTGGATCAGTTGTGTGTCATGTGCTGGATGATCCTGCTGGTGGGCACCTCGGTGGATCAGTAGTGAGTCATGTGTGGATGATCCTGCTGGTGACACCTCGGTGGATCAGTAGTGAGTCATGTGCTGGATGATCTTGCTGGTGATACCTCGGTGGATCATAGTGAGTCATTGTGCTGGATGATCCTGTGGTGATACCCCGTGGATCAGTAGTGGAGTCATGTGCTGGATGATCCTGCTGGTGATACCTCGGTGGATCAGTAGTGAGTCATGTGCTGGATGATCCTGCTGGTGACACCTCGGTGGATCAGTAGTGAGTCATGTGCTGGATGATCCTGCTGGTGACACCTCGGTGTATAAGTAGTGAGTCATGTGCTGGATGATCCTGCTGGTGACACCTCGGTGGATCAGTAGTGAGTCATGTGCTGGATGATCCTGTGTACGAATGGTATATAATACCGACAAGATGAGAGTAAGACACATGTGCAACATGTTGCAAGATGTTGCACATGTGTCTTACTCTCATCTTGTCGGTATTATATACCATTCGTACACAACTTGGATGATCCTGCTGGTGACACCTCGGTGGATCAGTAGTGAGTCATGTGCTGGATGATCCTGCTGGTGATACCTCGGTGGATCAGTAGTGAGTCATGTGCTGGATGATCCTGCTGGTGACACCTCGGTGGATCAGTAGTGAGTCATGTGCTGGATAATCCTGCTGGTGACACCTCGGTGGATCAGTAGTGAGTCATGTGCTGGATGATCCTGCTGGTGACACCTCGGTGGATCAGTAGTGTGTCATGTGCTGGATGATCCTGCTGGTGACACCTCGGTGGATCAGTAGTGAGTCATGTGCTGAGTGATTCTGCTAGTGACACCTCGGTGTATCAGCAGTGAGTCATGTGCTGAGTGATCCTGCTGGTGACACCTCGGTGGATCAGTAGTGAGTCATGTGCTGGATGATCCTGCTGGTGACACCTCGGTGGATCAGTAGTGAGTCATGTACTGGGTAATCCTGCTGGTGACACCTCGGTGGATCAGTAGTGAGTCATGTGCTTGATGATCCTGCTGGTGACACCTCGGTGTATCAGTAGTGAGTCATGTGCTGGATGATCCTTGTGGCATGCAAAGAGTACGTAACAGTAGTGAAGAAAGCGGCTGGGGGGTCTCCTCCGGAAAAAGGCATGCGGCTGGGAGGTCTCCTCCGGAAAAAGGCATGCGGCTGGGAGGTCTCCTCCGAAAAAAGGCATGCGGCTGGGAGGTCTCCTCCGGTATAGGGCCTTCCACTGAGCGAGGTAACCGGTTTAGGACCAGGAGCTGGAGGGTCACCTTTTCACACCTAGGTGTTACTTCCGGTTTGACCATGACCTCGCCCTCGAGACTACCTCACCCTTGACCCCCCCAACCAATACCCCACCCCCCCGACCCCCCCTTCGCGACCCCGCCCCCCGCGCCCGCGCGCCCGCGCGCCGCCCGCGCCCTTCGCGACCCCGCCCGCGCGCCCGCCCGCGAGCCCCGCCCCGCCCGCGCGCCCGCCCGCGCCCCTTTGCGAGCCCCCCCCCCGCGCCTTCTGCTGCGCCTTCTGCGGTCATCCGGATCGCCCCCGCGCCTCGAATTTTTTTTCGATTTTTTCGAATTTTTTTGAATTTCATTTTCTTGTGCTCTCCATCTCCTCGGATCAAGGTTTTTGGATTCCCCCCTATGGGGTTTTTCGAAATTCTCCATCTCCTCAGATCAAATTTTTTGGGTACCCCTCCTTTCACCCCCATCCCCAAACAATTTCTCGAAATCAAATTCTCCATCTCCTTGGATCAAGTTTTTTTTTTGGGTACCCCTCCTTTCACCCCAAATTTTCTCGACAATACCATGACTCCATCTCCTCGGATCAAGTTTTTTGGATCCCCCCTATGGGGTTTTCGAAATTCTCCATCTCCTTGGATCAAATTTTTGGATTACCCCTCCCACTTTCACCCCCATCCCAAAATTTCTCGATATTACAAGTTTTTGCATTCCCCCCTATGGGGGTTTTCGAAATTCTCCATCTCCTCAGATCAAATTTTTAAGGTTCCCCCTCCCACTTTCACCCCCCCCCCAATCCCAAAAATTTCTCGATAATACAAGTTTTTGGATTCCCCCCCCCTATGGGGGTTTTGAATTTCTTAAGATCACCCTTGGATCAAATTTTTGGATTTCCCCCCCCCCTTTCACCCCCCCCCCAACCTCAATTTTTCTCGATAATACCAAGTTTTTGGAT